>JASAND010018125.1:0-17523 GCA_030248195.1 Trissonchulus latispiculum
CGCAGGTATGAGCCACGCTGCTTGCTGCTGCTGGTGCTCAAAAATTTTGGTCTACTTGATAAATTGGGGAATGGGGTTGGAACTTGGGGGGCGCCCCCCAGTACTTTTTCAGGAATATCGCAGGTATGAGCCACGCTGCTTGCTGCTGCTGGTGCTCAAAAACTTTGGTCTAACTTGATAAATTGGGGAATGGGGTTGGAACTTGGGGGGGCGCCCCCCAGTACTTTTTCAGGAATATCGCAGGTATGAGCCACGCTGCTTGCTGCTGCTGGTGCTCAAAAACTTTGGTCTAACTTGATAAATTGGGGAATGGGGTTGGAACTTGGGGGGGCGCCCCCCAGTACTTTTTCAGGAATATCGCAGGTATGAGCCACGCTGCTTGCTGCTGCTGGTGCTCAAAAACTTTGGTCTAACTTGATAAATTGGGGAATGGGGTTGGAACTTGGGGGGGGCGCCCCCCAGTACTTTTTCAGGAATATCGCAGGTATGAGCCACGCTGCTTGCTGCTGCTGGTGCTCAAAAACTTTGGTCTAACTTGATAAATTGGGGAATGGGGTTGGAACTTGGGGGGGCGCCCCCCAGTACTTTTTCAGGAATATCGCAGGTATGAGCCACGCTGCTTGCTGCTGCTGGTGCTCAAAAACTTTGGTCTAACTTGATAAATTGGGGAATGGGGTTGGAACTTGGGGGGGGGCGCCCCCCAGTACTTTTTCAGGAATATCGCAGGTATGAGCCACGCTGCTTGCTGCTGCTGGTGCTCAAAAACTTTGGTCTAACTTGATAAATTGGGGAATGGGGTTGGAACTTGGGGGGGCGCCCCCCAGTACTTTTTCAGGAATATCGCAGGTATGAGCCACGCTGCTTGCTGCTGCTGGTGCTCAAAAACTTTGGTCTAACTTGATAAATTGGGGAATGGGGTTGGAACTTGGGGGGGCGCCCCCCAGTACTTTTTCAGGAATATCGCAGGTATGAGCCACGCTGCTTGCTGCTGCTGGTGCTCAAAAACTTTGGTCTAACTTGATAAATTGGGGAATGGGGTTGGAACTTGGGGGGGCGCCCCCCAGTACTTTTTCAGGAATATCGCAGGTATGAGCCACGCTGCTTGCTGCTGCTGGTGCTCAAAAACTTTGGTCTAACTTGATAAATTGGGGAATGGGGTTGGAACTTGGGGGGGCGCCCCCCAGTACTTTTTCAGGAATATCGCAGGTATGAGCCACGCTGCTTGCTGCTGCTGGTGCTCAAAAACTTTGGTCTAACTTGATAAATTGGGGAATGGGGTTGGAACTTGGGGGGCGCCCCCCAGTACTTTTTCAGGAATATCGCAGGTATGAGCCACGCTGCTTGCTGCTGCTGGTGCTCAAAAACTTTGGTCTAACTTGATAAATTGGGGAATGGGGTTGGAACTTGGGGGGGCGCCCCCCAGTACTTTTTCAGGAATATCGCAGGTATGAGCCACGCTGCTTGCTGCTGCTGGTGCTCAAAAACTTTGGTCTAACTTGATAAATTGGGGAATGGGGTTGGAACTTGGGGGGGGCGTCCCCCAGTACTTTTTCAGGAATATCGCAGGTATGAGCCACGCTGCTTGCTGCTGCTGGTGCTCAAAAACTTTGGTCTAACTTGATAAATTGGGGAATGGGGTTGGAACTTGGGGGGCGCCCCCCAGTACTTTTTCAGGAATATCGCAGGTATGAGCCACGCTGCTTGCTGCTGCTGGTGCTCAAAAACTTTGGTCTAACTTGATAAATTGGGGAATGGGGTTGGAACTTGGGGGGGCGCCCCCCAGTACTTTTTCAGGAATATCGCAGGTATGAGCCACGCTGCTTGCTGCTGCTGGTGCTCAAAAACTTTGGTCTAACTTGATAAATTGGGGAATGGGGTTGGAACTTGGGGGGGGCGCCCCCCAGTACTTTTTCAGGAATATCGCAGGTATGAGCCACGCTGCTTGCTGCTGCTGGTGCTCAAAAACTTTGGTCTAACTTGATAAATTGGGGAATGGGGTTGGAACTTGGGGGGGCGCCCCCCAGTACTTTTTCAGGAATATCGCAGGTATGAGCCACGCTGCTTGCTGCTGCTGGTGCTCAAAAACTTTGGTCTAACTTGATAAATTGGGGAATGGGGTTGGAACTTGGGGGGGCGCCCCCCAGTACTTTTTCAGGAATATCGCAGGTATGAGCCACGCTGCTTGCTGCTGCTGGTGCTCAAAAACTTTGGGCAAACTTGATAAATTGGGGAATGGGGTTGGAACTTGGGGGGGGGGGGATGGCGCCCCCAGTACGTTTTCTGGAATTTCACTGCTGAAGTGACCTCACAAGAATTTATGCTGTTTAAGGAATCGTGGCTAGACCATGTCAAATGATTTATTTGAATTTTTCATTTGTTGTGGTTTCACTGACGATGTCATTGAAAGAGTTTGTAAGTACTGCTATCTGTTTGACTTTTTTACGGTATTATCGACGTGTGACACTCGCACTCCAACAATATGTAGATTCAGTGATTGTGTAAGACATGAGAAATGTGCTTCTCTCTGCATTAAACATGCCAGAACCCCTTATAACTTTGTTAGAGTATTGCCTCCGTCTACTCTCTTGTATTGCAGCAATCATTTCTTCCATGGAGGATGTGGACGAAATCTACCAGGTTCTGTGTGAAGATAATGGTTCCACATCAGATCGCATCACGGCTTTATCACGGATGTCGGGACTTTCATTCAAAGACAGTAGAGCACTGTATCGGTGCATGAAGTCACGATCTGTGCAGTTGCAGGTTCGAAGGCTTGGGGCCTGGGATTTTGAATTGTCTTTTTTAGAGACCACCGCATTTTCCTCAATACGTACTTATTGCTTGCGAAAAATTGATATTTTAAAATTGATTTTCGAGTAGAGACAGTTTGCTTCCACGCTGCAAGCTGCTGCTGGTACTCATTGAGGTATGGTAGGGTCACTCACATTTTGTATGAATTACTGTAAATTTGGTCCACGCTCCAAACTGCTGCTGGTGATAATTTTCTGATGAGCAGGGTATATTTTACAGGGAGGGGGCGGGGGCCCCAATTTTGACCTCCCACTGAAATCTCCCCCTCCCGGGATTTTGTCGATGGTATCTGCTGCAAGCTGCATCTGCTGCTGTTGGTATTTAAGTGTTTGCTTATATTTTCAGCCAATTCATGAATCACCTGCTGAATCTAGTCCAGGTCTGAATCCAGCTGTGTTTGCGAATGAAAATACTCCGACTACCAATAGCTGTTCTGATCCCAGATCGCTCAGATTTCGTTCTCCTGAGTCCGGTATGTGTTTTCTCTCGCTAACTGCTGGCATTAATTAATTAATTATTTATTATTATAATTGTATTTTATTTGTATTATAATTGTTATTATGATTGTCGGGGTCTATTCATGTGCTTTGGGGGAGGTTTGGAAGGCTGGACTAGGCTTGGGGTTTCGCTGTAAACTGCTGCTGCTGCCGTCGCGGTAGGTCAAACTGCTGTTGGTGCTCAAGACGTCTTTGTGGGAGGTCCTCGTCCGTATATCTTAAATTATTCTATACTCCAGGCGGTTACGACATCGGTCTAGCAGATGGCGCATGCTGTAGTCAGCTGGCATCCGGTGCAGCAGCAATGGCGTCAGGCCCGGAATTGAGTCGTGCTCCAGCTGGATATTCTGGTGACCTTCAAAACATGAGAGCCAGCAGAAACCCAGTGGACCACTACTTGGAACAGAGACAAGAGGAGGATCCATCTTCCTCCAGGGATTTCGATGCGCCACATTCTGTGGCCAGTGAATATGATTTCCACGATGAATCAGACGTGCAGGTGATAGAATTATTTAGATTCCCAGTTAAGTAGTTGTTATCAATGAACTCTAGTTTCTAGTAATAGTCAATAAAGCTTAAAGTACTTGAATATCATAGCAGTTTGCCGAAATTATTAGCTTTTTTTCGTTTCTTTCTTTCAGTCTGAAAGCTTACTTTTCATTTTTTGTTTTTAGGAATGGATTCGAGGATTCCCCGTGCCTCACCATCTAAAGGTTCCAGCCAACTTCAGTTGTCCAGTGGATGTCAGCTGGTTTGACAACAAGGTCAGTGAGTTCATCCGCTGTCTGGATACGCTTCTATGCCCAGGCAAAACTGATCAGTCCAGAAGAATGAACGCACTGGCTTTAACCAGATTCTCGCAGATCAGCGATCCTCAGAAACGTCAGGTGATTACTACACTTGAACCCTGAAAATGTTTTGCGAAGCATAGACTTGCTGGGCCTATTCTAGGGATTTTTTCTTGGTGGGGGGGGGGCTCTTTGGGGGGGCCCTCGGGGGGCGAGTCATTTGGGGGGGATTCTTTTTGGGGGGGGAGGGTGTTTATGGGGGGTCCCGCCCCGCTCCCCCCCAGTAGAATAAGCCCAGGACATGTACTGATTCTGTTGACACTCTTGCTGCTGTACGCTGCTGTTGCTGTGGCTACTTTTTTAGTATAGTATATTGTTTAGAGTTTGTATTGGCTACACAACACATATCTTATTGGCTGCTGTGTTACTTATTTTTAAACATTTCAGTGGCATGTATGCTTCATGCTATTTTTTATTTTTCAGTGTAATTGTTGTTTCTAGGAGTTTTGTGCCAGTCGCCGAAAAGGCAGGGAATTGCGCCAGGATGCGGAAGCCGGAGGTGAGAAGAAGGTCAGCTATTCACATTTCGATGACCACAGAAAAAAGGTGATCAGATTGATCCCTCAAATTGCGCGAAGGATTTCGGACCAGCAGGACATTGAATTCAAGAGGGAACAGCGGAAGCATGGACAAATTTCACCTCTGCCTGCCAGACTGAATGCGGAAGAAGAAAAGCGATACTGTAACATCCTGGATGACATCAGTAATGATTTGGAAACCATGGAAACTGCATTCACTAAGATGTCGGCCATTCGACGTTCCAGATCAAAATATCAGCCAAGGGAAAAAAAGGTGAGTTGTATGTCAAACATATCGTTGTTAATGGTTTTTAATTAATCATAGCAATGCGAATGCATATGGCGGCTGCATATTAGTGTTGTTGCCCGGCCGGTTTTTTGACTCGGCCGGCCGAGCTTGTGAACCCGGCCGACTGGTTATGACGGGCATGGTTATGTATATAACTAGTAGGCATGTTATAGGCAGGCATATTATAAAATCAGGTAGTGTTCTTTTTCTGAAGATCGGCCGGCAAATAAAAGACATAAACGACATAAATGTCGACATTATATAAACATACACAAGCTTAAATATTAAATAAACATTTCTTAATTTTAGCCTGATTCCCCTCTGACTATTGATGGTGCAGAGAACACGAGTGCCACTGTTGGGAGCCAACCGCGCAGGCAACGGGTTAGTAGTTTTAGTAGTAGTTAGTAGTTTTAGTAGTAGTTAGTAAGTTTTTACGTTGCAAGTTCAATTTGATTTGAAGATTTTGTCCTGAGTAATTTGAAGGTTTGTCAGCAACAGTTTTTAAAGTGGTAGTTTTTTCTTCTGCAAATTTGACAGTGCTACAGAAGGTGGAGACGTAATGACAGCACAAGAGAATGCAATGCTGTTTCTGTTTCAGGATCAAACTCAACCCAGGAAAACAGCGTCAAAGGCACCCTCGCCCTTGAAGGATTTTACGCCCAAACGAAACTGCGATGCTGCGAAATCCAGGGTAAAATTTCACTATTTGCTTCGTTTTAGTTGCATCCCTTTTGTAATATTATCAATGTATTAACGTTTTTGGTGCTTGGTGCACAGGCATAGTAACAGATGGAAGAAAGGAATGCAGTGTCTGATGTTAAACGCACAACTTCTTTGATTTGTGTGTTTTGCATTTTGTTTAACTTATTTATTACAGGTGAATTCCTCCGGAATGCATCTGTGGCGAAGCTGAGAACTGAAGTGACTGGTGGCTTGAATGAGTTCCCAGAAGAAACTCCATCTTCGTTTGTCTTTGCCATCTCGTCCGTGCATCAGATTGACGACAGGGTCAGTCCGACCTATACTGTCTAGGCTCTCCTTAAATTCCCCTTTTTTGCTTTAAAAGAGTATTTTCCGGGTTAGAAAAGGGAAAAGGGGGGGGTTTCCTCTTTGGTCCCCAACGTATTTTTAGTACAAGCTGATATGGTCCCTTTGACTGAAGAGTCAGCTGAGCTAGGCCCTGCAGTCCCGAAACGCTGCCATTTCTGATGCGACGGCCCATTGGTTCTTTGGTCAATGCTACCTACAGTCTACCCTCGATGGACACCGATTCGTCCATTGTCTGCCTTTACCAGGGCCGGGCTTTATCCGAGGTAGCACCTCCAATGGACAGTCAGTCAGTCTCGAAGAAATCAGCTTCGCCATCCGCTGAGGCAGTAGCTGACAGAACCGAGATGGAGGTGCAATCCCGGAGTCTGAGGACCGCCCTTTATCTGGAGATTGCCCCTCCAATAGACAGTCAGCAGATAACCGCTGCCGTGAGCCAGGTTTGCCTGGAATCAGATTTGCCATCCTCTGAGGCTGTAACTGATTCGGCTGAGATGGAGGTACAAGGGAAGGTCGGGAAGCAAGCGCAGCTTCCAGCTGCCAGTTCGCCTACGTGGTCGCTTGTGGACATCGCTTCTAGCGTAGACAGCGACTCTGACCTCAGTGACCTTACCATCTGTCGTCCTTCGCCTCCCACATTGTTCGAAAAGCTGCTGGATGCGGCTAAGTCTGCTAAGACTAAGCGTGATGCTGATACTGAATCCGCCAGCACAATCTCTGACGTCAGCGATCCTCGCTTGGTGATCGACCTTAGCCCAAACTACAATAGCCCAAAGCCCTCCAAGCAGTTCCCAACACCGGGGCGTCCTTCGCTGGAACATTCAGGTGGCCAGTCAGTCCGTGTTCGGCGGTCGCTCAATCCTTCTGGTGATCAGCAACCGGTGAGTGCTGCGATACCTAAGCAGTCAAACGAGTCAGCACGCAATTCGCACAAGCGTCGCTCGGAAGTTGATCCTTCGCCAGTCAGAAGCGCGAAGATAAAATCTGTGGTCTGTAAAGTTTACGCTAGTCAGACCACACCTCTGAAGCTTCAATCTGTTGTCACCAGACCTGACCCCGCGGGTCCCTTGGCCAAGACCGTGGGTTCTCTGGCTCAGCCAGCAGGTCCTTCCGCTAAGCCCCCGGCTCCTATGGGACAGGAACCGGCTTCTGCCAGGCCCGTGGCTCCTTCGACCAAGCCACCGGGCCCCTCAGCCAGGCCGCTGGCTCCCTCGTCCAAGTCACCAGCCTCCTCGGCCAGGCCCCTGGCTCCTTCGTCCAAGCCACCGGCCCCCTCGACCACTCCACCGGCCCCCTCGGCCAGGCCCGTGGCTCCTTCGACCAAGCCACTGGCCCCCTCGGCCAGGCCCCTGGCTCCTTCGTCCAAGCCACCGGCCCCCTCGGCCAGGCCCCTTGCTCCTACGCCCGAGCCACCGGCCCACTCGGCCAAGCCAGAGGCTCCTCTGTCCAAGCCACCGGGCCCTTCGGTCAAGCCCGGGCGCCTACGTCCAAGCCACCGGGCCATCTACCAGGCTCCTACAGCGGCTAAACCATCGGCTGCTCCTGCCAATCCACCGGCTCCTCCAGCGGCTAAGCCGTCGGCTGCCCCAGCCAATCCACCGGCTAATCCGGCCCCGGCAGCTCCTTTGCCAAATCCACCGGCTCCTGCTGCTCATCCTGGCAACAATGACGCAGCTAACATTGGAATAAACCTTTCCGATGTTCTCATTATCAGTAATTTGCCACGAACCAGAGAAGTTCCGCTGGAGGTGTTCGTGACGAACTATTTGAGGCGAATCACCGCGGAAAAGCTGGGTCTATCAATTGACTTTAATAGTCAGATTCTGTCCATCTCCGCTATTCCATCCAGGCGAACCCCCAGGCCGGTTGCAGTGCTCTTCGCTTCAGCAGAAACTGTCAATGCTATTCTTTTCCGTGCCGGCGCCAGACGGTACTTCCCGCGCCAGGGAAGGCTTGAAGCTTGCCGAGAGCTTACGGTTGCGAAAGCTGCCGGGATCGTCCAGCACATGCTGTTTAACCCAGCGTAATTGTACTACATATTTTGTTTTAACTGTAATCTTGAAGGATCGTGTGCCATTTGTGTATATACATTTATTTCAGCATACTTTTACTGTATAATTATGCAATGTCTGCGCTTCTAACTTAGGGAAATTTATGGCACGTCGCTATCAGCTGCTGCCCTTCGTAGCCTCCTGAATAATTTCAATGCAAATGTGTTATGAAACGTCTGTGCTTTCGAGAAGCTTAAGATATATCGATTTAAATTATACAATGCCTGGTCCCTTTTAAATTAAAGAAATGCTTTACCATGAGGAGGCTCTTACATGCTGAATTGCCTTATAGTGCATCTGACTTTAACTAAATTTTTGGGTTTGTCGCTAGCAGTGCCCATCCAACATGCCAAAAGTTTAATTTTAGATGAAAACGTGATTTTAATTTAAATCGGGTGTCTCCTTGATTTTGAAAAATCGTGTTCAGCATGGGTTAAATCTTTTCTGTTGTTTATTGAGGCACTCTTCTAAACTGTGTATATTGTTAGCTGAGTATATATTATGGCGTATTATCAATTTTGCTGCCAAGACAGTGCATTGTAGACAGTATTCTTGACTTTGTATATTTTGATAAACGACATGTGTTCATAACTACTATAGAATATAATATAATACCTATAGAATCGGATCACTGTATTCGTACAGGTCACTTCTTTTATAGAATGTTCTAAGAGCATGGATTTCGTTGTTGTTTGTTGTCCATGTTTCCATGTTTTTAGCCCTGGGTAAAAATTGGACAATGTTTGTTATGCTTATATAATTTTCAAAAACAAAATCAGATCAAAAATGTGTTTGTGGTATCATAAACGGCCTATACAGAGTTACATACAGGCGGTCACGCGCCAAGGACCTATAAAATATCGTGACCCGATTCGTCTTTGATACTTATGTGCCCAATAGGTATCACAACTATTGCGACGTAATATTAAAATGTTATGTTTTCTTTCCAAAAATTTCTACACTATTTGACCGTAGAATGTTTTCCAGACGACGGTTTGATGTCTTTTCTCACAAGCTATTTGTTACTAAGAAATGAGCTATTATTTGGATTTAACGGGGGGTCCATTTCTGTGTCAGTTTTCAGACTTTCTCCGATCTCGCTGATTTTCAAATATTTTATTGTCCAAAGGGTATATTTTAATGAGCTTTTAAAATTAAAGTGGTAACTCGTACGGTTTTCGATTCACCTGAAAGTTGAGATTTCATGTGTTTTAAACATAAAAGTTTTCTTGTTTCGCGTTCACCAAAAAATCTCTCGGCAAACGTTATGAATTTGGACAAATTATACATTAAAAGAACGCTAAAGTGTTAAACTGCGGTACCCTGGAATTAGGCTTGTAATTTAGGTCTTTATAATTTATAATTTTTTAATTTAATTTTTAGAAGACTAAAATTTGTCTTGATGCTCAAGTCGTGTTGTGTCGATGTCACCAGAAGTGGCACGATTTTAATTTTAAAAACTCGTTGAAATTACCATTTGGATAATAAAATATGTTAAAATCAGCGAAATCGGAGAAAGTCAAAAAAGTGACCACAAAAGTTGACTCCCCCCTTAAGTTCGTTGGACATGCCGCAGTCTGCTATTGTGTTTGATATCGATAGAATGGCTAATAGAAACTTTGTATATTGTTATCTATATATACTGAATGAAGCGCAAGGATACTTTGGAGACAAGTTTAAATTTTTGAATCTATATAATCTTCTATTCGCGAACAAATGCGATATCTAGCACCCTATTTTAAGTTTATGTTCTGTGTTTTGCCGTATATATTTTTATCTTATTTTACGAATTTTGTTCTATTATGTTTTTTGTCCTGAATTTGTTGAAGCACAGTTGTGGTTGTTGTTGTTGTAATGGCGTGGTATAGTCAATTTTTAATGCTTTTGTATTGCCTTAAAATTTGTCGAAGCAGAATTTAGGGAGAAAGATGCAGTGAAAACGGAAGCACACTCAAGTGCATATTTTGATTTGATATTGTATCAGAATTAAGGAGAATAGAAACTATAATTTTTGTTTGAAATTTTATAAAATTTGTTTCTGAAATTTGCATTTGTGCCTGTTATAATGATGTGCCTTATACTTATACATAATAATCTTGCCTTATATTTTTGTTTTGCGTCTTTTCCTGCTGGTGCAATTTTCTAGGTTTTCTTTGCGAATCGAGCTGATTTTTTCTTCTGAAAATTTCGACAATTTCTTATAGAACATTTACTCGCATATAAAATTGCACTAATTGCACTAGCAGTAATGTCCATGTAGGAATCATACGCTTAAAATTTCTTTGGTTTTGTTGTGAAACTGGAAGTTAAAAAATAATTTTTTGAAATTTGCATTTATGCCTTTTATACTGCTGTGCCTTATATTTTATTAATCCTGCCTCATAATTCTTGTTTTGTAACTTGTCCTGCTGGTGCAGTTTTAACGACTTTCTTTGTGTATCGAGTTGTTTATTTGTTTTACGACTGGAGATTAATTTTTAAAGTTTTCATAGAATAATCGTGTGTAAAATTGCACTAGCAGTAATTTCCATGTATGAATCAAAAGCATAAATCTTCTGTTTTGATTTTGTTTTGGAAGCTGGAAGTTGAACAATTATTTGCGTTTAATTGTTTTTTTGTTTTTTTGGCAATTGTTGAACAATTATTAAAATCGCGTTGTATATATAACTAGAAGTTGAGTGTAGGTAGGTAGCTATGGTGGACATATTTGATAGACTGTTGGTTTGATAGGGTAGCTCGTCTCTCATGTTCGTCTTCTTTGCACACAGCTTTCTGCTGCAGCTGGTATTGGTTTGATACTTATAAGGGTAATAGCTCGTCTCTCATGTTCGTCTAATTTGCACACAGCTTTCTGCTGCAGCTGGTATTGGTTTGATACTTATAAGGGAAATAGCTCGTCTCTCATGTTCGTCTTCTTTGCACACAGCTTTCTGCTGCAGCTGGTATAAAGTTAAAATCTTGTGAACCGAGTCCCTGTTTGGGACGTCGTACCTTTTTGGAACTGTAGCTATCCCATGGAATGCTTAGTGCAATGGATCAAAATGTCTTGAGAACCGAGCCCCAGTTTGGGACGTCGTCTGTTTTTATACAAATGTGTACTACTCTAGTCTACGCTATTGAAAGGTTAAAACCAGTTGCTCAATGAGCCACAATGTATTTGGAACCGACCCCTGCTTGGGGCGTCCTACGTTTTATTATATTAAACGTAGCTACGTATTAATAAGCTGTCGCCGTTGCACAGCAATGCAAATTCAATATTTGCATACAGAGTCCCTGACAGAGACGTCGTATAGATGTTTAAATGTTTTTGACTTTATAAACCTACGACTACCTATGAACTACTGAATCTCACACTGCATTTTATTTAATGCGAAAATTTGTACATTTACAATTAAACAGCGTATATATGACATGTCAACAATACGTGCATTTAATAAACACTTAAATTGCACAACACAACTAGCAATTGTACATTTAGTTCTACTCAGCAATACGCACATCTTCAAATGAAACCCCATCTTTAAGTCTAAAGAAATAAACCCTGCGTTTTAAAGCCACCTCTTGCCCTCCATTTTTATCATTTTAATGCATACAAAAGCGTGCATTATAAAACGTGTGTTTTATAAAACGTGTGTATTTAAACCACACAATATTTGCACAAAATACATTCAATTCAATATACTATATACATGTCAAGAGCGAAATGACAATTCGTACAATTTAATAATGAATTACACTATTCAACAACTGCATATACATACATGACAACAATAAATACGGGCATTTTAAAAATGTAGTAGAACCAAACGTTTCAAATAAAAACAATAAACCCTCCCATTTAAAGCCTTTACCTTTCCCCATTCATTTCTATCATTTTATTCACACATACGTGTGCATTAAAACTTGTGTCTTTAAACAATTTTCATTGGGGTCATCTTTGTGCAAAGCGAACAATACAGCTGTGCATAAAGATGACACCTAATCTGCAAAGTAAACACTTGAAATTTAATACCCATGGAGTGCCT
Source organism: Trissonchulus latispiculum (assembly GCA_030248195.1). Lineage (NCBI taxonomy): Eukaryota > Metazoa > Nematoda > Enoplea > Enoplida > Ironidae > Trissonchulus > Trissonchulus latispiculum. Next base: position 12,090 of record JASAND010018125.1, read on the forward strand.
TAGTTTTGGCACTGAAATCTCCGCAAATTTCACGTTTTTTGTGCAAATTTCTTTACAAAAATTTGTAGAGAATCGGTCAAAGGAAAGTGCCAAATGCGCAGAAATCACAGGAAATCTTTGAAGAATTCATCTGATTTCTTCGCACATTTTATTAAAATGTGCGAAGAAATTTAGGGCCATAAAGGTGAATTCTTCGCAAATATCATACATGTCTTGCCATTTTTAAAATGACTGAGCCGTTATAGCGACGCACGCAGCCAGCTACTGGCCCGGATGAAGGAAGCTTGGCAGTTGGCGCATGAAGCTTTGCAAGAGGCAGCATTGGTTAACAAGGAAAGGTACGACCTGAAAGCTTCACCGGTTGAGTATAAGCCAGGTACCCTGGTCATGCTCAATATTGAGAACAAGAACGTACCTACAGGTTTGAGTAAGAAGCTACGGCCTAAATACGAGGGACCTTATCGGGTATTGGATAAGATTTCTGTAACGAACTATCGTATTGCTCGCACTAACGGGCTAAGTGACCCGGTGGTGGTTAACATCAACAGGTTGAAGCCTTTTCAAGATGCCCCAGTCAAATTACCAGTCGTGACACTGTAGGCAACCTACAGTGTACGTAAGTGGCAGCATTAGTTTCTATAATAGGTCTTGTGTACCGCAAGGATCCTTGCATTTGTATAATACTGCGTGTTTATTTTTTCTTTTAGGAGACGTCTTCTTTTTGTACTACCTAGGGTTTTAACTCTAACATTTGGTGTTGGCATCATTCGTGTTACATAACCCTTGAAATAGGGTAGGGTTTAAATTTATTTGGGGGCCCCCTTTATGATTAACTAGTTTCGGTGTAAATCGGGGTTTACCTTTTCCTACCTAGCTTTCTAATTTCTTATACTTATGGCTGTAAAATTGGGCCATAAGTTTTCTTTTCTTTCTATTATTTACCCTAACAGGGGGATTTTCTCATTCTTACTTTTACTTTCAAATTTACCTATGGGGGTTTTCTTTTAAACTCAAAGGGATTGTCTTTCGTTGTAAATTGTTAAGGGGGCCCTATCATATCTCTCTGTCTATATAGTGTATGCATTAGTGTATACACTGGGTGCGTGGGCGTATGTATGCTTCTAACCTGTGTGTGTGTGTGTGCAGTGTCTTTCTCCCTTTACGTAGGCTAACTATAGGTAGGTCACTCCCTCTCGTGTGTGTAGTTTTTCTTTTCCCTTCTTCTATTTTTCCCTTTCACACTTATCATGCTTTCACTTTCTGTTAGTTTTTGCACTTTTTTCTGAGGTTATTTTAGATTCTAGTGGCTGCGTGATTGCTTGGTTGGGAAAATTCAGTGGACGGGCATATGAGCCTGTCAGCTGGAAGCTATTGAATGGGGATTTTTCTGGCAGAATTTGGTTGTCGGATGGTCACAATAAGGCTACCTCCGTACCCTAGTCTGAAGAGACCTAGACGAAGCTGACATTTTGGTTCTCATTTCGTTTAGTTTGGTTTTTTCTGGTAATACAGGTACGAGATCCCCGCCGCTGCGGCTGGAGGATCATGGGTCGCCCATTCACGCACCTTCCCGTGGCATTAATATGGCAGTTTCCCATGCGTGTTTTTATGGCTGGTCTTCACTAGTCTTTTGACGCCATGTCATTTTTATTATGTTTATTGCTTAGTCAAGTTTATTATAGTTTCGTATTTTTGTATTTCTTTCTTGCGTTTGATTTATTTGTGTGCTGAGACCCATTTATCAAAATTCAGTCAAAAATTTTCACTGTTGGGTAAATTTTCTCCTTCTTTTGGTTTATGTGTCCCTCGCAGGAGCTCGGGCGGTAAGCCCTGGGGAGATGTAATGTGTGAGTTGTGGGGTGTGTGTATTTTAGTGAGTTTATGTGGATGTGAGATTTTAGTAAGTGTGATAATTTTAAGGTGAAATGTGTTTTGTGAAAATTGTGTAAATTTGCATTGAAATTGGGGTGAAATTTAATGTTTCTTATGTTGAAATGCGCTGTGTTTTATTCAGCCCACTTAGCGACTAGGTGGCGCTGCTGAGCTAGGCTTGTGGAAGCGCATTGTCGGGTCTGCAAGAGGGTCTCAAATTCAGCCAATCAAAATCTACTAGGCATCTCTCTCTGCCTTCACTTTAAAACCAGTCAGTCTTCTCTTTTCGTCTCTTAGTGTGCGGTCGGCTGTCTAGCCCTGTCCTAAACGTGTATTTATTTCGCCTTTTGCGCCTTTTGGATTTTCACAGGAGGGTAACCGTAAGTATTGATTTGTTTTACTTTTACACCTAGGCTCCAAGGCGACCTTGAGAGTCCATTCAAAAGTTATTTAGAGGTGTGCTTTTGAGTTTTATTTCCTTTTAATCGAGATCTAATTTCATTTGTTTAATTTTTAGAGAACGGGTTTCTAGATGCTAATCCTTTAAGAACAGAAAGCCGCGACGGCTTAGGGTAAATATAGTAGAAATAGTAGATATTTTTGAAGGGTTCAACTATTTTCGGGGTTAAATTCTGTGCATGAAAATTACTTTGTGACTGTGTCTAAAATTATATTTATGTCTTGTTTAATGCAGCTGTTTTATTTGATTTCTATTTGTCTGAGTTTTTCTGTACCCTGCAGACTTTATTCGATGTTTGTTATATTGTCAAAATTCATCCTGCAATGTCAATTTCGGGAGTCTCTCCCCGTGTCTGTTTCTTATTAAATGTGGTCTCAGTAGCTGAGCCATTAGGGTGTCTTTAGTTAGGCTTTTATTAGACTCGTATAATCGGTAGATAGGTTTTGAGCAGATTCCAAGTTTAGGTAGATTAATTATTCACTGAGCGTGTATTTAATTTAATCAAGTCTCTTTAGTAGTCCGGTAGTAAGACAGACTTTTGTCCCTTTAGTCAGTTCCTTTAGCAATTTGTTAGGCTTAATTAGTTCTTGGCGAGATCTGCCCAGGTCGACTGGAACATAAGTCTCCTCCAGGTTCGTCGTTTCCATACGCGCACAGGTTCCACCTGTAAAGTTTGGTCGTCCATACACTTCCAACTTTACACTGAGTTAAGTGATTCTGAGTGGTGAATGCACGTCCTGTCTTGCCACCCAGGCTATTATTTTAAGCTATGTAAATATGTTGATTCGTTGATGCTTGTGAAAAATTTCAGAGAAAAGTTGCCTAAAGCCCGGTTCACGATGGTGTGCTTTGTGCTTTGTGCTTTTGTGCTTTTGTGCTTTGTGCTTTGTGCTTTCTCGGTTCATGATGATTTGAAAAGCACAATGCTTTGTGCTTTGTACTTTCTCGGTTCATGATGGTTTTCTGTGCTTTGTGCTTTGTGCGTTGTGCTTTTGTGCTTTTGGTGTGCTTTGGGAATGTTTGACGATGTCAAACATTTTGAGTTGTGCTTTCATTGCTTTCCAATCAAAACAGGCCTTGTTCTATGCCGATTGGTCGAAACTGAAACTGGATGTCACATGAACACTACAGTATTCCCAATGTTGACTTAAAACTTATTTGGATGAAACACGGCAAAAATTAAAAATTGATAGCATAAGTATTTAATAATTATCATGAGTTAGCTATCGTAAATAAATGGAGATTTCATGCAAAAATTTAATTACAAGTCATAATAATTATTATTTTTAATTATCACTAATTATCGTTATTATTACAATTAAATTATATTATTTAAAACGTCAATCTTTCAATATTTGAAACATGCTGTAAACATTTTTAAAACATCAAAATTTAGAATGCCATCCAATTTGCTTCCGTGCCCTGTGCTTTTGATGTTGTGTTTTCTCATCATGAATCATTTGTCTTCTGTCTCCTGAGCACAAAGCACAAAGCACTGTCTCCTGAGCGCAAAGCACTGTCTCCTGAGCACAAAGCACAAAGCACTGTCTCCTGAGCACAAAGCACAAAGCACTGTCTCCTGAGCACAAAACACAAAGCACAAAACGCAGGAGACGAAAGCACAAAGCACAGGAGACAAAGCACAAAGCACAAAGCACTTCATCGTGAACCGGGCTTAAGGAAGCAGATGCTGGCACCGCTCCGCTCCTGTAGGTATATTTGTTAACGCAAACTAACATAACATGTAACTTATCTCTGAGACAAAGTTCTTCGTATGAAGAATGCAGTAAAGGGCATGTATGTGTAACAGTCCACAACAATTCCAGAGCAAGATTGCCTCCAAGCCTGAGCTATAGCAGAGCTCGGTACAGACATATTCGAGACCGGTATTATTACGACAACTATTAAATCAATTTTGTAGCTTATTACTCACAGTTTAATTTCCGGTAGCCTCATGAACAAGTTAATACAAGCATGCTATTGTACTCATACTAGTTTTTGACTATGATTCAAGTTCAGATAGCTTTCTGAGCCAGTCGAACATTGAGAGGAACAGTGAAGTCTTCAGTTGTCGCTGATTGGACGCTGGAAACACAAGTGGAACCCACGGAGCGGGCATCGGATAACGCTTCTTCTGCATCAAATCCTTGAACTAGGTTATCCAGCTGCAGCAGCTTTCTTTGGTACTCCTTCAGCAGTAGGGTTTCCGGATGTTCAGCGTAGGTGGATACTGCAGATGTCGTTTCTGACACATTTGTGGCAATGGTGTTAACTTGATGTATGACTTTTGCCCTAGGAACTCTTTTGGTGGGCAGTTTTGAAGGAAAGACAGATTTTCGACTGTTCCATGTCAACTCTCCCATTTGTGATACGAGGGTTGGAGGGAGAACGATCAGGTTTTGGTGCCATAAATAAGCAACTCCCATAATTAGTAGGCAGAACCCTAAAAGTGGATAAACTCTACTGAAGGCTAAAATGAAAATAAAAGTCAGAAAATAGCCACCATACTTTTCCATTACCACTTAGCTTAGTTGTTTAGTTCATACCACAAGTGATAGATTATATCTTCGCATAGATGAAAGTACACATCTTTTTAATTTTCATGCCCTCGATAATATTAATTCGTTTTCTATTGCAGCGAAACAACATATGACAGACGGTGAATTTTCCAAATTCAAACTAGCTAATCTTGGAATCGTTCGAGGTCAAGACTGTACTAACGAGGAAACTCCTAGATTTTGCTAGTTGGAGCATCAGAGGCTATTCTGTATTATGTAAAGCCTAGAGTAGGTGATAGGATATGATAGTATATGAATGATAAATGATAAATGATAGCAAACGATAAGGATCCTCTTATTTACTATTGGTACAACTTTTCATAAGTTTATTATGAACATAAAAGCTGTTGTTGTTGTTGTTGTTGTTGTTGTTGTTGTTGTTGTTGTTGTTGTTGTTGTTGTTGTTGTTGTTGTTGTTGTTGTTGTTGTTGTTGTTGTTGTTGTTGTTGTTGTTGTTGCCGGCCTACTCAGCCAAGAGGCTATATAAACCTTGTCTGACATAAAAGCTCAGCTTTCCGATTTTACCTAACTAAAGATCTGAAAA
>JASAND010018126.1:0-41440 GCA_030248195.1 Trissonchulus latispiculum
ATCAAAAGAATGTGAAAATTATGAAAAATGGCCATTTTGACCAAAATTTGCTGTTTTCGTGACAAGTTTTTTGAGTTTACTATAGTTGATAAAAACTTGCTACTACTTTCATAAGAAGTGTTTTATGCGTAGACTGCAGCTATCTATTGGCCATTTCGTAGGTTTTGCCAATCGTTCAGGACAAGCAAAAGAGTACTGTAGATAGTTTTTCGTGGTCCAAAAACGCCTGATTATCCAAAATTTGGATTGTAAAAATTCACCAAAAATATGTCACTCAACGGAATTGCACCAAACTAGATAGCTGCACTCTGCAATATGTCCTTAACATGTGTGCAAAGTTGTAGCTCTGTGTCTTTCATACAGCGAAAAATTTTTCTGCCACAAACTCTTTAACCTAACTTCATTTTCCTATGTTTAACACATGTCAAGGTCACCTTTGAAGGGCTCTACAAAAACGATAGAAGCAATATTGTGCAAAACGCGCTTGTCTTGTTTTGAGGAAGCATGGCCCATGGGGACTACAAAATATCTGAAACTGAGCAAAATCAAAGATGGACGAAAGTGATCCCCCCCTTAAGGTTAAAAAGCTTGTGGCCGAAAAATTGTTCGATGTATGAAAGATGCAGCGCTACAACTTTGCACACTATGTTAAGGACATATTGTAGAGTGCAGTTATCTAGTTTGGTGCAATTCCGTTGAGTGACGGATTTTTGGTGAATGTTTAAAGTAGAGATGCATCGGGGCGGCCACTACCGGGACCGGGGCCTGGAAATTGGGGGTCCAAATCGAAAATTTTTAAAAATTTTCTTGAAAATTGAAATTTTGCAATATTTTTTTATATGCAAACGTTAATATAGTTGCTTTCATTCAAATCGGTGGGAAAACAGACAATATGACATATTTCGATTTTTGATCAAAATATGTAAAAAATGAACAAAATTTTGCTAATTTTTGGCCCCGGTGGGGACTGGGGCCTGACCACCGGGGGGCCGGGGCCAATCCTCGGTGCATCCCTAGTTTAAAGTCAGAAGTTTGGAAAATCAGACATTTTGGATCATGAAAAAAGAACCTACCTCTTTTGCTTGTGATTGGCAAAAGCTACTGAATTGGCCAATAGATAGCTGCCCTCTACGCATAAAAACACGTCACACTAAAGTATTCGCAAATTTCTATCAACTATAGTAAGCTCAAAAAACTTGCCACAAGAACAGAAAATTTTGATAAAAATGGCCATTTTTCATAATTTTCACATTCTTTTGATAATTTCTCACTCATTATGTGGTAAAAAATCACTAAACTTGGCAGATTAATCTGGGCTTATTAAAAGTTTATTTATTTCTGGGCCCCATAAACACCCTTCTCCCCAAAATCGTCCCCCCCCCTAAAAATTGCTCCCCCCCGAAAAAGTGGGTGCCCCTTTTGGTACCAACTTCTGCCTTGAGAAAATCGCTCAGAAGGCCAAATTTTCTAAAATAAACATTTTGAAAAATTTTCGCCGCCCCAAGAATGACTTGCCCCTCCCCCCCAAGGGGACCCCTCAAAGAGGTAAAAATTAGTTAAATTATACTAGGCAGTCCTCCAAAGTTAGGTCAGTGCACCACTCAAGCATACATTGTGAACGCCTGAATAGCTAGCCTTGAGCTGCGTCTGCACTAAAATATTGCCTTAGTAAAGACTTTAATTTGGTGTATCGGTCAACCCTGTTCACGATCGTGTTCGGTCTCCCCTGACTTTGAAGGGCTCATCACCGGAATTTTCAAGTTTTCCAGGTTTGAACCTGAATAACTCTGTCACAGCTTGATTTCGGAACAATAATATTTTGTCTTGTTTTTAAGAACATACGGGGGCATATTATGTGTGAAAATGAGCAAAATCCGTGACTATCGATTTTTGACCGAAGCTACCATCCCCCAGGAAATAATAAAAACGCCTGGCTGCAGTCACTAAGGCAAAGCCTTAGTCCGAAACAGGAGAGAGCTTATGGGAGCGGTGAGCGGTCTTACCCAGGGAAAACTATACCAGACACGCACTAGCGTAGCCAGAAAAAAATTTCGGGGGGGGGAATACAAAATTTTTGCGGGGGGCCTGGGGGGCGGAGCCCCCCAGAAGCTGAGAAATTTTTCTATTTCGTGACCTTCGTGGAATTTTTACAGTGCATTCGTTGAAATTACAATTATATTTAAGGCGCAGTGCTTGTGCATGCACCTAAATAATGCAGAAGGTGGTCAAAGTCGACTAAATAGGGTAATTGGTACTCATTTTTTAGTGCAAAACACGTATTATAATGATAGAATACATGTATTTCGCGCCGAAGGCGCGAAAATTTTTTGAAAAATAGGCGTTTACACAGGTGGCAGGAAAAAATTCCTGGGGGGCAACACAATTTCGGGGGGGGGAATTCCCCCCCCCCCCCCCCTGGCTACGCGCCTGCAGACACGTACGTATTTACTTAATAACCTAACGATATAGCTCATTATTTAACTACTCCTGTCCTTCTATCTCCGATGTCAATATGAGTTTACTATCAACTCCGACTCATACTTGCAGTAGTTTCAAGCGTGTATTTCTTCCTACCATAAGCGAAGCGGTATATATTACACGTCCCGTCACACACTCATATTATTTTTTAAGGAGCAATTTTCCTACTTCTTATTTAAACTGGGCTATAAGCGTCAAGAAAGCATGGTTTGAAGTCACTATTTTTGTGAGGACGATCTCACGAGAAAAGTTGCTCAGCTCCACCTTCGATACCAAATTCGACCACAAACGTAGATTTTTAACGACAAATATATACCTCTTCCATTTTTAACCACAAATGTCTACCACCCCTCCCAAATATATACTCTACAGCCACTAAAAATGGGCAGGTGCTTTCACAACTCCCTACACTATGGCTATATGCTTTGCGTGGGGGTCAATGACAAACAAATCACAACGCTATCCATGTTCTAAAGGGTAAATTCAGGAAGTTAGCAAAACTAAAAGCATATCGTTATCTATTGCTTTGGTCCAACACACCGCACGCTTGGACAGGTGGATCTGTAAGGTTAAGGTGGGACATAATAAGCTTGTGTGTCTGCAAAAGCCACGTCCACCGTCCACCCTCTTTTGCAGGCGTATCATACTACTACTAACAAACTGAACAAAATATTTTGCATCTACCCACCACAAGCAGTATTAAAACAGTACATCAGTGACATCGTATTATAAGCCTAGGTAAATGTTTGAACTATTCTGGCGATCTGTACAATAATATGTGCCTATATTGTACCTGCAAGGATGACGGATTAACAGAATGAGACTGTATCTCAGTGTTTGTAAAAGAGGGCCCATCAGCTACCAGGCTCTCGGCTGTCGAAGCACCAGCACCAGTGGCTCCAGCTCTATTTTCCCCATCCTACAATACAAGAAATGAATTGAAGAAGAATGAAGATACTAGCAGGAAGCACTAGCAGAAGGGAAATATACCCAGCATCTGATAATAATGAGAGCCAGCAAACTCTCTGGAATCAATCATGTGTAGCACCAAGAGTACATAATGATAAGAGTATGACAAGCCTAACACTCTATGCAGTGAAGGCCAAAACTATGCTATGCGCTCTATCGGCTGACCACCCCCACGAATTGACCCCCTCTCACACCGCCCCTATATGGGAACGTGGTCCAAACGGTGGTCGCTTACTGCTTTACATAAATACGGCTTTACATAAATACACGTTGAAATTAATAGCGGCCCAATACAGGGAGGGGGTTTAAGCGTGCATGTTTAACACTTGCATACAAAAACCATGCTAAGCGAGTGAGTGACCCCCGTTTGGGACTATGTATCCATATAGGGGCGATGTGAGAGGGGGCCCAATTCGTAGGGGGGGGGTCAGCCGATAGCGCGCATAGCATAGTTTTGGCCTTCACTCACTGCATAGAGTGTTAGGCTTGTCTCTTATCATTATGTACTCTTGGTAGCACCAAGAGGGCAGAAGGATCCATATATATAATAATTGGTTTGAAGATAAGTAAGTTGCTATGCGAATGCTTCCCCGTTTGATAGGAGGTAGAGACAATCAAATTTCTACAACAGGGTGCAAGAATTTGAAAAGGGTTGCCAAGAGGAGAGACTCTTGACTTAGTGAGAGAGCAGAGGTAGGCAATAAATAATTGGCATGAAACAGTTTTCTTTGTTAGATGTTACGGCCATTACCGCAATTTGGCATAATATTTGAACACAAGTAATAAAAATGCTCCTCCGGAGCATGAAAAAGTAATATATATGGGTGGTGGTGAGGTTGTAAAATCAAGAGAGGACTAGTCTTAAAAATGCTTAATATGGGGGCTAGATTCAAAAAAAGAAGAGGACTAGGTTGTGGGCGAATTAATATGGGCACAGCTTCGCCGAGCAACCCATATTCGCGGACTGAAAAAGTTATATACATACGTATTACATATGTATATATACCAGTGTTCAGTTTTAGTTACGGTGCGTAAATAATATACAACTATGATAAAAGAGTTTTACTGGAAGCAAACATTTCTTTCGATAAACTCTTAATATTTACTGTGCATGTCAACCATTGATTAGAAAACTATATTTCAACAATAATTTCAGGACTCTCTCTTCTATTTCCATTGAACCGTTAGAGTTACAATCATAGCCTTGGTTCTTTCTAGTTGCTTGCCGTAGTCCAGCACAACCAGTTTACATATAAGCAAGCAACTTACAGCGATTGTTTAACTGCTGGAATTGTTATTACTGACTGACAATAATGGGAATGGCATTGTATATGACAATCGCCATGGCGAAGCGTGAAAGCCCGCGAATATGGGTTGCCCGGCGAAGTTGTGCCCATATAAATTCGCCCACACCCTAGTCCTCTTCTTTTTTTGAACCTAGCCCCCATATTAAGCATTTTTAAGACTAGTCCTCTTTTGATTTTACAACCTCACCACCACCCATATTACTTTTTCATGCTCCGGAGGAGCATTTTTATTACTTGTCCTGCTGTCATTTTAAAGGATCCCTTTCCAGCAATGCGGCATTGGATACAAGGAGCTTGAACAGTGCCGTAGGTAGAGAAGAAAAGTGGTTATATAAATATATAGTACCACTGAATTGTCACCTCCGCCCCAAGCTTTGGCCGCTGCAACCTCTGTTTGTGGGTGGTATAAGGAGAAAACTTTTTCGCCTCGCCAAAGACTTCGACAGTATGCCCACCGTGTTCAGCGACACGGATTTACTATACGGGTACCGCCAGAGGACCGAAAACCGCGTTTTAGGGGGTTTGACCAGTGGTCAGTAGGCCCCATAGACCGTAGTGACCAATGGTCACTTCCCTCGATTTTGGCAATATGCCCATTGAAACGAGCATAGTCGATTTACTATAAATGCCCCCAACCAACACGCCGAAAAGCGCTGTTTTAAGGGGTTTGACCACTGGTCAATAGGCCCCGTAGACCGTAGTGACCACTGGTCACTTCCCTCGATTTCGGCAATATGCCCGATGAAACGAGCGTAGTCGATTTACTATATATGCCCCGAACCAAAACGCCGAAAAATGTTGTTTATAGTGAGTTTTCCCTACTTTGACCCAGGGCGAGGAACCACGGGAGCCATGCTGACCAGTGGTCACTTCGGTCGGTATCGGCAGTATGCTCATCGTTTTCAGCGACCCCGATTTACTATATATGCGTACCACCCCAAGGCCGAAAAACGCCATTTTTAGTGACTTTTAGGCCATTTCTTGTGTGGGACTTAGAAACTTTTCGTGAAAACAGGTGAAAAAATGCAAAGTTTGGGCCTATCTCCTGAATGCTACAGAGCGAAATTAAAAATTCCCCCTCGTTACGTTCCGCGCATAGTCCTAAATATTCAAATAAAACAAACCAAACCGATCTAGCTGCTAACCTGTGAAAAAAAGTCGATCACAACCGAAGTGCCAAAATAGCGAAAGTCCGACTTTGGGGCCTTGGCACAGAGCCAAAACTGGCAGTGTGCCAAAATGACCAAAAAAGGTTGCATGGGAGGACCCTGCCTACCAACATATAATAGTAGTATAGGACCAAAATGCCCATATCGTTCCAACACTGCGCTAACATAAGCACTTCCGAAAAGCGTTATTAACCGAGGAAAAAAACAAATGCACGGTAACTCCCGCCTAGTGCAAAATTTCGAAGTTCGGAATTTTAACCAAAAGTATGGTGGTACTTGTAGTACTACTCGAGTACTTTGCGATGGTAACATTTTTACCCCTCCCGGACCTCTAATTAGCTGGCACCAGGCCAACACTGTCTCCAGGGGGCCGCGCAGACGCCTTTATACCCATAATATATGTAGGGGCGCTGTCGCGCCCCTACATAATACTGCAACGAAGGGCAATCGTTTGCAACTGTAGCCAAGAACTTCTCACAGAACCCTCCCCGTTTTGAAAACATCAAATTGAAACAAATGGCTATTTCAAACATGTACACAGATAGTAGAGTTGAAAAGAGTTTGAAATACCCTTTCTACACCGTCAAGAGGATGGTGAGCTTTGTAAACGTGCAATCTGATAGGCCATCCCTCTCCGCAAACGTGAAGGGTGTATTTTATTACCCACGAATTACCCAAGAATACTGTGTCAATGCAATAAAAACATGTTACCTACCTCGTCTAAAAACAGGTTTCGCTTGACCGGACAATCCGTTCTGGGAGAGCGACACTGTCCCCGTTTCCCCGAAGTCGCCTTCGAACGTGTTCCACGGAGTTCTGCCTTTGAATTCTGCTTCACCGCAGGCACCGTATCGACGGCCGTTTGCCCACCGCAACCAGACGGTGGAGGCGACGTTGAAGTCCCAATAGACTTACATGATTTCAGATTGGACAACTCTTGACCAAGATCTTCAACTGCCTTTTTCGCGATCTCACGATTTCCCAGTCTACACATCTCATTTCCTCCGGATTTCTCTCCTGAGCGAGATTGCAGCACGCGATTTTCCTTATCAGCATCCCTGTTCGCTCCAGAGGACAATTCCTTTAATCGCAAATCAGGACTGATCCGTTCAGGAGTTGAGAGAACGGAACTTGAGACCGGAATGTGACCGGACGGTTGCCCACAAAGCGAATTAATCAAAGAAGAGCCGAAAGCAGACGGTGAATTAAGCGGTTCTGTAGGTTTCTGAGATGATGACAGGTCTGCATACTTCCTATTCCGATATGGGAAATAGTCTCCAATTTTGTCCAAACCACTACCACGGTCAGTCTTGGCAAAGTCAACTGCATCCAAACAGTTTGTCCCAGAAAAAGACACCTGATGCTGTGACGAATTGAAACGTTGACTGTCAAGGCAGCTTGACGACTGAGAGAGGTCAGGCTTTCTAATCGAATAGGATGTCACATAATGATGAGCTGGAGTGTCCCTGTCGTCAACAATAGGCTGACTAGGAGGGTTTGGTGGTAAAGTAGTAACCCTTGCCGTGGACAAAGCAGTCGGTACCAGGGCGTCAACAGATTGTGTACTAATCTGACTCTGCCCGACGGGGTACCCGCCATAGCCCACCTCATCATCGTTCAAGGGCGGCTGATATAAAGAGGTATCCAGCTGCGAGCACTCTGAGCTGCTGATGGATTGAAATTGAGTGTCCGGAGGTCTCCACTGCCCAGACATGGACTGAGTTGATCGCTGACTGGACACGTTTCCACTGCTGCTGTAACTGGGAAAACGGTCCACCAGCCTGTTTCCGTTATAGGACGATCGGAAGCTTCCAAACCCATACTTGGAACCCTGGCTATCAGTACCATAACCAAGATCTTGGCTGGACAGATCTCTAGATCCGCTAAAACGGGGAAAAGGGCGGGAATTGATGGCACCGCCGACCGAAGCGTTTTCTTCAGCGCAGAAACGCTGGCTAGGGTAATGACCTGATGATGCCCCAGCAACATTCACAGGTTGCTGAGATGGGAAACTGTTCTCATCAAGAACAGAAGGGATTTCAGATGCTCGGCAATAGCGTCCCAGCACGTCGGCACACGCTGCAGCAATCTCGTGACCCGCTTTCCCGATAGGATGAGAAGGAAATTTCACGCGAAACTTTCGCCCGACGCTTCCTGATTTCAAGTAAATAATAAATAGGATACTGTCTCCCTTCCGCACGATCTCAAGCCATTTTGCTGACTGCTGCAGTTTGTAGGACTCCAAAATCTGATTTGACCCTAAAACAAAACCAGCAAACAATAAGCTAGTCACCTTGGCACGATTTATATATATAGCTGACAAAATAACTACAAGAAATAGAGTAAAGTAAGATACAAACAAAGCACTTTTCAAAGGTGGAATCAATTTACACCCATATATAATTAACAGGAGGGGAGGGGTAGATTATCATTGTACAACAATCCTATTAACTGAATTAGAAATGGAAACAATACATTCATTCCTTACCAGAATAAATGTACTATTGCGGGAACTGTAAGTTGCTACAGCTAATGCAATACAGAAATTTCACTTATCAATGTGAAAGCAGAGTTTGAAACAAATGATAGGGAAAGAAATAATATTACAAATCGGGGAATGTTACCGAGCTTTCTTGACAAAATGAAAATGCATCAGAGGGTCAGTGAGCCGGAGCTGGGCCCACCAGAGCAAGAAAAATTCTTTAAATGGGAGAATGTTACAGGAAACATTCAAAATTTTTACTATTACAAGTGATTTTTCGCCCAAGTAATGTTGCGACTATATAGTTTGCGTCCCGTTAAAACTCTGTTGCGTCCGGATAAGAGAGGTTGCGTCCAGTCGCGCATCTGGGGACAGTTTCATAAAAATGTTCTCGAGTTCTCGAGTCTAGTAGCTGCAAGCTAGTAGCTACTACGCTGGAAATTTTCGAAATCCGCAAGTCGCATTGAAACTCACGCTAAAAAAGTTCTCGAGTCAAGTTCTCTGGTCGATTTCGACCAGAGAAATTTATGGCAACATGAGACCACCTTGAGATATTTTTGAAAATCTAAATTTGTAAATTTTTTCTTCCTGCTTCAATAATTTGCATGATTGACTGAATAAATCAACATAAAATTTTCCGTAGATACTTTTACACAAGTAACAAAAATGCTCCGCACAAAGGAGGATAATATGTGTGTGATGGCCTGTGTCTAACCTTAAAATTGAGAAAATAAAGACGCAGTTCTATGACAAAAGTTGCTCAGCTCACTTAGGGCTTTCATCTGATACCAAATTTGACCATTTTTGAAAAATTTTATTTTGGACCGAAAATCGCCGAAGTCCCCTCCCCACCCCACCACAGCACTCTACAGCCACTTTGAGCATGCGGTTCTATGACAAAAGTTGCTCAGCTCGCTTAGGGCTTTCATTTGGTACCAAATTTGACCACTTTTGAAAACTTTCATTTTTGACCGAAAATCGCCTAAGTCCCCACCCCACCCCACCACAGCACTCTACAGCCACTTTGAGCATGCAGTTCTATGACAAAAGTTGCTCAGCTCGCTTAGGGCTTTCATTTGGTACCAAATTTCACCACTTTTGAAAACTTTCATTTTTGACCGAAAATCGCCTAAGTCCACACCCCACCCCACCACAGCACTCTACAGCCGCTTTGAGCATGCAGTTCTATGACAAAAGTTGCTCAGCTCGCTTAGGGCTTTCATTTGGTGCCAAATTTAACCACTTTTGAAAAATTTTATTTTCGACCACTTGACCCCCCACCCGACTGACCCTTCAAACGGCAAAGTGGAACCAGCCCAGCAAAATAGGTACGTCGGACGGCAAAACGGATACCGGGAATGAGCTGGGCACACCAGAAAACCCCTATAGACAAAGTTTTGAGAGGCCAGGTAGAGCCTACTATGGACCTCCAGGAAGCGGTTTCCGACATGACCCTCCAGACGGCAAAGTGGAACCAGCACAGCAAGATGGATGTGTCCTACGGCAAAAAGGACACCGGGAATGAGCTGGGCGCACCAGAAAACCCCTATAGCCAAAGTTTTAAGAGGCCGGGTAAAGCCTACTATGGACCTCCAGGAAGCGGTTTCCGACTTGACCCTACCGACGGCAAAGTAGAACCAGCCCAGCAAGACGGGTGGGTCTGACGGTAAGACTGACTGCGGGAATCGATTCTCCGTGCCAGAAAACCATTGTATGGAAGATTTGAGCGTTCAAAGTTAAATAGATAGCGAGAAATTTCGATTTTTCATTTTTCGAATTTTCGCCATCTTTGACGGGCCACTGTGGTCGCTAGGGAAGTGATAGAGAAACGCAACCTGGACCGTTAGTTAGTTCAATTATGTAATTTCTGAATATAAAAAGAAATCAGCTCCAGCTCGTAACGTTCGACCTGAGCGACGACCACAAAAATGGTCACTTTTCGCTATGAGCCGACTTTGCGGCGCCACTGCGGCGCTGTGGCGCAGCTGCGGCGCAAAAAAAGTTGTGATTCTTAAATTCTTTAGAGGGTACTACTAGACCCCATAGCCCTTTAGGTTGGCCCACCGCTGCAGATCACGTGAAAGCGGCGAACATTATGTACAATACAACCATCAAATAGGAGAAACCGGAAAAAAAACATCGCCGCCATAACCGGTCCGGGGCGCAACTTTTTAACGGTAAGTGATACGGGGCTGAAACTTCACAGACATACTAAACTCGATGTGCTCTACAATTTGCGCATGAAATCTGCGCAGGATCTGCGCAGGATTTTGCGCAGCTTCTGCGCAGCTTATTTTACACTGTCTCCAGCCACTTTTCACACATATTATAGGGGTCGCTGCCGCGACCCCTATGATATAATTTTAAATAGAGAAGAGGTTGTTGTCACTGAAAACAGACTACTCGAGAACTTGAGAACTCGAGTACAGTTTTTTATGAAACTGCCCCCGGACGCCAAAAACCCAAAATACATTAGTTCCCCTTTATGACATGGATTCTGCACTTAATCGAGCTGACACAACAGGGAGGGTATTCCTTGCTTATAAGATGTGAGACATTATACATATTCAAATCAAGTCTTATTATATTCGACAATGAAACACAACTTACTACGAACTATTAACTCATGTCCAACCACTGCGAGAGACAACTGGAATGACTGACTAGAATTTACGACAGTCTGCTGAGACTTCACTGGATAGACCAAAGTGTACTTGACAAGACTGGAAGAAAATCGATCACCAGGTGCCATACCATGAGTAATACAAACTGTAACAATAAAATTGATTGAAGGCTAGTGGCTACGTATCTTCAAAGTACCAAGATTTTACTATAAACATTATTTTACTATAAATATATCAAATCATAAATTAATGTGTAGGCGTGGCATACAGAATAAGCATAAAAAGGAAAACGAAACCGAATTATTCTATTTCGGAACGCCTGTTAAGCAGTGGCAGAATAATATTGCTCAAAGTTTTCTCCTCATGAGAGGGAAGAACACTAAAGGTTCTCCAACTGAAGTTTTTAAACTAACATTTAAAAAATGACAGTCTATAGGATAGCAATTGGCCCTTTAAAATGAATTGATACTCTTGGTTCAACCTTGCTGCATATGTAGCTCAAATAGGGTGTGCACAAAATACGGATCCGTCCCCACATAAGCCCTGTCCCCTCAAAAAATTAAGTTGTGTAAATGCTTTAATCTTACTGGTTGAAAAAGTTAAAGTTAGAATTGAAAATATTTTATTTGGAACAGCTTTTTAATTTTTTGTATATATACATACATGTTGGTAAACCTACGAATAGTACTGTTTATGGAACTTTTCGTTGTTTTGTATGTTGTATCTAATATCAATATCAAACACCTGAACTGTTTGGACACTCCCAGTTTAAAAAAACATTTAAAACTAAAAAGTAAATTTAATTTTACGAAATGAAAGTTTATACGGATTTTTCCACAACTAAAACCCAGCTAAAACTTCCTCCAAAACTTGTGCCAACTCATTCGTTCCACATAATGTACCTATGTATTGTCACTTCTAAGTTTATCAAAACACCTGTATTTGAAAAATATATCGTATCCAGTAAATCTTCCCTACAAAATTGTATGGCTTCAACAGAAGCTATAGAGATAGAAGCCAAGGTGAAGCTGCATTTCATTAAAAATATTTCACAACTATACATTTCTCATTTAATTTAATGTTACATTTTTAAAACTAGGAGTGTCTAAACACTTCAGGCACTACTGCTTCCTAATACAGATTAGAGTTGTGACGCGGGCCGGTGGCGGACGGCGGGCTCGGGCCGAACCGCGGGCCGGGCCCGGATTTTTCGGCGACGGCCCAGTCCGCAAGATTACAAATAGACGGCCCGCCACCAGCCCGCGGGCCGGGCCGGTCTTTTACACGCTAAATGGCAATTTTTCAATAACTTTCGGTGCAGTTTCAAGTCTACAATCAAAATTTCATTTACGGATTATCAATGGCTTTGTTTTAAGATAATTAATTACACATAATGGAAGTTTGAATTGAGCTGTGTCGGTATCTGGGTGTTTAAGGTTGTTATATAGTGGCTACTTATTGGATACTTCTAACCCACTTTAAGTTACGACTATAAGAAGGGTGTAGAAGCTTTTTATATATGAACAGTTGTCGCAAAACAATTGGAATGAAAGCACTCGCTTATATAATTAGGTTTGATGGTATTGGTATTGATGTAAGGGGCATCGTTCGCAATTTAAGCCGCAGTGCTCTTGCTTGCGATTGTAATTGCTAATTTGAAACGTAACCAACATCCAAAACCTTGTTGGACAAACTAAATAAAATTTGGTTTAGCTCATTCAATGCTATTAGTCATGTAAACTAGACCTTTATGTCAAAATCAAGCACGTGGACAAACTTAACATAAGAGACATTTAGATTGAGGAAGTGTAAGGCTTCAGAAAAAGTAGGACAGAATCTTTGAAAAAAACTGGAATCGGAATTGTGCAGAGGCTAAGAGTGGAGTAGGAGCGACAGCTTGGATAATGTATGGAATTCTGCATGACAAAGTAATATTTACCAAACACGTAATTGACTGACCAGTGGCCACTTGTTATTGCTATTTGTTGTTTGTGAAAAAAGGAAGACATAAAAATAGCCGTAAAATAAGTTGAAATTAGTCGTAAAACAAGTTGAAATCAATTACCTAACAGGTCGGGCCGTTTTTGCGACGTCGCGACGACGTAGAAATTTGCGGCCCCGGGCCGGCCCGTCACGCAAAATTTTCTTGTTTTCCAACACTAATACATAGACAAAAACCAAATGTCATTTTTTCAAACCGTACGATTAAGTACATAAATTTAAAAGTTAACGCTAAAATGACTAGGCTATACCTCACGATTGCAAAAAATAAAACTTTCATAAAGCAAGACTGTAGAGCTCAACGACATCTTGCGCATGAACAAAATTATAACAATACAACTGCTGCACAACTGGCAGAAATTGGCTAAAACTGTTCTGAACGCAATGTCGCAATTTGGAAGCGGGATTGGGCAGACGGTTTGAGAACGCTAACATTAGCGTTTTTGGCAAGTCTCGTGAAATTTCAACTTGCTTTTGGCCGGCCGGTTTGGTGAAACTAACAATATACCACAATGTAAAGTAACATTCTGCGTTATTTACATTTACTCTTTTTCTCCAATTGATGAGTCGTAACTAAAGTGATAACTGCACAGTTCAGAAAAGTAAACAAAATTTTCAATATTTCCATTAAAGTGAGAAATATATAAATAGTTCAGTTGTCTAGAATCATCGGAATCGCCACTAAAAAGAATATCCGTCAAGTTATGTATTCCGCAACTTTGCACTTATGTAATGCACAGCAGAACATTATCAGCTAATACGTTACTGGTCCCACAAATTTGGGGATGTGGAAAACGAAACGAACCAGTCGTGCAAGGTCGGAACTCAGAAGACAATTTTAACAGCTCCCCTCGTTGGCAAACGAGAACTGAAGTAGGCGGTAATGCTCACACATCTCTATCTCTATATTCAGCTAATCAGTGCCAATATATATAGTAATTTGGCAACTACAAATATATAAAACATTATCCCACGAAATAAACTTACAGCTTTACTCACGAAATGCAAATCAAAATGTTTATTAGATAGCAGAGACGTCGTCAGAATATACAACAATACAAATGTAAACGAAAATAGGCATTTACAACACGGAAGAAAGCAATAATTGGCCAAATAATTTCGTATAGTTGAAACCATTAATGTACGTATACTTACTACAAATAAATAAAAGCAATGAACAGAAATGGAAAGGACAAAAATGAAAAGAACGCGACATTGTCATGACAATGTATAACATACAAGTGCAATATAATAATCTGTTTTCTTTAGTGGGGGGGGGGGGTTGGGGCGCCCTTCCACTATTTTTAGGCTTCTTCTCACTCATTTTTATCGTATTGTTAGCGTTTTTAGTCCATCTACCCCCTCACACTTTCCGAAACTGGAGGGCTCCGCCACCCCACTTTTTTGGCCTAGAGAAACACAGACAGTTTTTAATATACATATATGAGTCGATTTCAGGGATGCTCGCAGATAGAACGGACAACCTGAAAAAATCTATTTCCTTCTTTCAATGCCAGTTGATTAGGATTAGTAGGCATAGTAAAACCTGCAAATATCAGCTTGCTTTGACGAGCGTTTAATGAGTAAGGTACATTTTTGTGATTTTGCAATTGCAGCTAAATGGCCAATTTTACTTCGTGACTTTGTTCCACTGTATTGAAAGACAGAGACGTGGAACAGTGCTACTTTTGATCCTCAAATGGTTCATAGAGCTCTACTATGGCTATGCAAAAGGCGTTCTTCTTCAGCTGTCATGTAGTTTCCGAAAACTGCAGTTTTAAGATTACTGACCCCACCAGTCGGGAGTTGTGCGAAGTAAGTTTATTCGAGCTAGAGAGCTTATTACTGCGAGGCGGGACGCAATTTTTAATATATCATTTTTAGGGTCATAATAAACCTGCTGGCCAAAAATGAGCCAAATCCCAGACCCAGTTTTGAGATATGGCTCTTCAAAGTTCGAAAAATTACCAATTTTCGGCCAAAATTTTTCGAAAACTACATGACAGCTGAAGAAGAACACCTTTTGCATAGCCATAGTAGAGCTCCATGAACCATATTTTGAGGACCAAAAGTAGCACTGTACCAGTTCTATGTCTTTCAATACAGTGGAACAAACTCAAGAAGTAAAATTGGCCTTTTATACAGCTGCCGTGGCAAAATCACAAAAATAGACCTTACACATTAACCGCTCATCAAAACATGCTGATATTTGTAGGTTTTACTAGGCATAGTAATCCTAATCAACTGGCATAGTAAGAAGAAAATCGATTTTTCAAGGTTGTCCGCTAACAACGACTCCATATCTGAACCACTCAGAAATCCACGTATATATATATATATATAGCACATTGGGCTTATTCTATTTGGGTCGGGATGTGCCATAAACGACCTTGATCAAACAATCGCAGCTCCCTGCCAAACCAGAGGGTGCCTCTTTTGGTACCAAATTTTGAATTTGAATTGAATTGAATTTGACTGAATTTGAAAAAATCCCCCAGAACGCCAAATATCCAAAAATTGCCTTTTGACCGGTGTTAGAAATCTTTTTGCCCCTTCCCTTAAGTTCCCTGCTCCTCTTACTTTGGGAGGGAGGTAAAAGAAATTATAGACTACGACCGCGCACCTCCCGAGTTACGTACAGCTACATGGCCACTGACAACAGTCAAAGACAAAGTAAGTCAATCCGGAGGGGAAAATCAGGGAGAAGGACCCATAAATAGCTACTCTGGCTGCTGATGCTGAGCCTTTTCAGTTTTTCAAAGTTGATTCTAATCCACATTAGTGGTTTGGTTTGGAAACGTATTCCGTTCATAATTTCAAAAGAAGGATATATAGTAACGTATTCTAAACAA
This sequence comes from Trissonchulus latispiculum, assembly GCA_030248195.1. Taxonomy (NCBI): domain Eukaryota; kingdom Metazoa; phylum Nematoda; class Enoplea; order Enoplida; family Ironidae; genus Trissonchulus; species Trissonchulus latispiculum. The sequence continues at coordinate 15,883 of JASAND010018126.1, forward strand.
TATTTAAATAGTTACATAGTATTCTGTTCCAAAATTCCTTATAAATTTTAACTCTGAGCATCAGCACAAAATGTGCCTTCATTAAAAAGCAAACAACTTTATCCTTGATACTTAACGGCGAAGGAGATGGCAGACCTATAGGTGGAAAAATGTACGCAAAAATAGCACCCAAAGAGATCCACCAATGAAATTTCTGTAAACCATTAATAAAATCACTGGATAACTTCTGAAAAGTCAGGGTTTTATTCAACAAACCCGGTACAACTATGCTCTGCTGTATTTCAAAACACACCCTTCGAGCTGACACAACACCTTGTGAGCAGATATTATATTGATCATCCAAACCCATACAGTGACCAATCACACGCCAGAAGTAAATATAGCCTTCCAAATGTTCATCTGAGCAGTCTATTCCCAAATATTCTCTGTATAGTACAACAGGACCCACAAAGCCGGATTGAACTAGAGCCAGATCATACTGAGTAAGGTGGTGCTTTGGCCAGAACTTTGAGTCCATATTCTTTTGTGTCTGTTTATGCATATCCAAAACAGCCTAAAGTAATAACAGCTAAAATTATATACAGGACCGCACCCAGGGGGGGGGGTTCAAGGGGTCTAGACCCCCCCCCTTTTGGGATGACAAAATAGAAATTTTTTGCTATTTTTATAGCAAAAGCAGCTATTTTTCAAGAATTTTCGCGCCTTCGCCGCGATAATTTACTTTCTGCAAGAAATAAACATCCAATGTACGATTTTTGGGCAAAAATGCAAAAATTCTTCAACTTCTGGGGGCCTCCGCCCTCAGACCTCCCGTTGTATTTTACCTTGGACCCCCCCCCCTTCAAAATCCTGGGTGCGGGCCTGTATACCACAATCTACAAAATATGCAGGCGGGAAAATACGCGCAACTGGACTTAGAATATAGCCCGAACCAGTGCGAAGCATTACACATTCTGTCTCACAAAATACGAGTCTGTAACGAAATGTATATGTACGTATATACATATAATACAATACATATACATACGTATATATTATATTATATATATAGGGGGTGGGGCAACTTGGAACAAAAATTTTGGCAGAAATGCTGCCATTCGTCATAGCCCTGACTGGTCTAGACAAAAATTATGCCTATCGATTCTGCGAGCTCGGGGCTACTTGGGACTGCAAAGCTTGTTCTATATAGTAGACATGTGTGCGCACTGGGGCTAAAATTCCATCATACCAAGTTACCCATACCAAGTAGCCCCTTGGCCCATCTTGGTACAAGATGAGGACCGCTGACGCTTTTACCTATCTATTACTCAATTCGTAGAGTCTATCCGAAACCCATCCTATCTAAAATGTAGAGAAATTAAAGACAAACAAATTTCTACCAAACTTTTTTACTTAAACAAACTCCTAAAGCAAATAAATCAGGTCAAATTACAACAATGTTAAAATTTGCACTTTTAACAAACAAACAAACAAACAATTGGTTTATTCAGTAAAGATTATGGTCACGCAGTAAAACATTTACTGAAAAGGAATACAAAGAACTGTATACACAACTACTTACATGCATCCGTACATACAACAATATAAAACAATCAGATAAAACCTATTTCAGACTAATATCTACATCTACAAACTACGTGAAAATTGTATAAACATGTGCAGTATATAAATAGCCACAGAAATGCTAAAAGATCTTTGTATAAATCGACAAATCTATATCCTGCAGTTTAGATTTAAAAGCCTCAAGTGAATCAACCTTGACAACTTCAAGGGGGAGGTTATTCCACAATTTAACTACTCTGCTACTGAAAAAATTTAGTTTCTCATTTCTTCGGCAGTGTACAGAATCTAACATTAAATTATGGCCCCTTAATCCCACATCCTGACGGTAGGCAAAATAGTCAGAAAAATCTATGTTGTCGAGATTTTTCACTATGCGAAAGCACTGATTGAGATCTGCTTTGATCCTACGCAATTCCAAACTTTCTAATCCCAAAATTGCCAAACGCTCAGAATACGTTTTATTGCGCAAACCCGGAATCCGCTTTGAAAACAGCCTTTGAACGTTTTCTACTCTCTCAATATCTTTTTTTAAATACGGAGACCATACCGGCGAATTATACTCCAAAATAGGTCGGATATAAGTAGTGTACATCGCACACAAAAAATCCCAGTCTCGTGATCGAAATGACTTAAAAATAATGTTCATACGAGTCAAAGCTTTAACACTGATTGATGAGCAGTGTTGGGAAAACTTTAATTTATCATCTACAACTATTCCTAGATCTTTCATAGAGTTTACAACTGGAATCTGAACATTGCTCACAGTATAATCGAATTCTCTGTTGTTTCCACCGAAATGCATTAAAACACACTTTTCCAAAGCAATTTTCAATTGGTTCTCGTTCGCCCACCCAAAAACGTTTTCGATATCATGTAAGAGTACACTACGGTCAACATCATTACCACATGTATAATATATTTTTGTATCATCCGCATATATTTTTACATAGCTTTGTTCAACTCTACTAACGACATCATTAATATACACCAAGAACAAAAGTGGACCTAACACACTTCCTTGAGGCACCCCACTCAGAACCCGACACCGTGTTGAATACACCCCGTTCACCCGAACCACCTGATAGCGATCGTTTAGAAAATTTTCTATCCATTTACAAAATATATCAGGAACTTTATAGCGTTTCAATTTGTAGAGCAGCTTCAAATGACTGACCGTGTCAAAGGCTTTACTAATATCGATATAAACTACATCCACCGGAATGTTTTTGTCTATAAATGTGACCCAATCCTTTACACAGTTCAAAAGTTGTGTTTGAGTTGACCTACCAGAGACAAAACCGTGCTGGTGACAAGATATAAAACCGGATTTAGTAAAGTAATCAAAAAGTTCATCCTTCAGTATTCTTTAACTTTTATGCAACGGGCCCCTGGTGAAACCAGCATGAGGTGGTGGGGGGGGGGGGGGTGCGTGGGGGGACCCCTCCCCCAAATAGAAGGGGTCGCCGACCCCCCCCCTCAAAATTCTTTCCTACCCCTCCCCCAAATCGATTTTTTCAGACCCCTCCTCCCCCCTAAAAATTTTCTAACCCCTACCTAAATTTTTGAAAATTTTTAGCCGAAAATTCGAAATTTTGCCAAAAAATTCCAAAAATTAGCGAAAAATTGCTAGAATTTGCTTAATTAAGCTAAAAATCGTTAAAAATAGTTGTAAATTGAGAAAATTTTTCAATTTTTTAACGCAATACCAATGTTTCGCCGACCCCCCCCTCGAAAATTTTTCTTACCCCTCCCCCCAATCGACTTTTCGCGACCCCCCCACCCCCTTTTTTCGCCAAACCCCCCTCCTTACTTTTTTCAGAACCCCCACCCCCACTTTTTTCGCCAGCCACACCTATGGAAACCAGGGTATTTCTTGGGGATTTTTCCCGGGGGGACTTCCCGGCCCCCCACCCTGGCCCGGGGGGCATAGTTTCACAGGAAATTTAGGTCGGGGGAGGGGCAAGCTATGGAAATTTGGTGGTCGACCAGCGAAATGTCTATAATGGGGGTATTACCTCCCCCGAAACCCCCCCCAAAATTGGGACCTCAGAAAATCCAAAAAATGGCCTAAAAATTCAAAATTTTCTGTATGTTAACGCTTTATCCATGTTTATACGCGGTTTTAAAGCGATTTTAAGTCACAATTTGAGAAGAATGTTTTAAAAAATGGCCATTTTTGGGCAAAATTTAAGTAATAGGTAACTGTTTTGCTCCAAAAAGGGTCGGATGGGGGTTGGGTGGGGGTAGCCAAAAGTTGGGGGAGGGGCAGGGGATGTCGAAAATTCTTGGGGGGGCAAGGGGGGGTCGAAAATTGGGGGGGGGGAGATTTTTGGCGGATTTTGCATGGTGAAACACAAAAAATTCTCAAAAATGCCAGCATTTAAGCTAAAAACAGCCATTTTTACGAAAAAAACTCGCCGGCGAAGCCGAAAGTTTTTGCAAATTTGACCATTTTTTGAAAAATGTATAGCCCTCATTAAGGGGGAAGCCCAAATTCCCGGGGGGAAGGCATTTTCGGGGGGGGCGCCCCCAAATGCCCCTCAAAACCATAGGGTGCCCAAATGCCTATTGTGGTTCCAAGTTTTGCCTTCAAAAATTCGCTCAGAATGCCAAATTTCAAAAATCTGCCTATTTTTGCGGTAATAATCAACTTTTACATTGAATATTTTAAGCACTATTTTAAGCATATTTTTAGAAAAAATTTCGCGCCCCCAAATTCCTTGCCCTTCTGACTTTTGGGTCCCCCAAGAAGCTCCCCATAAAAATCCCTTGAGTAAGACCAGGGCCCACCAGAAATTTCGAGAGGGCGTTCTCCCCGACTATGGGTAGGGTATGGGTCTAGGCGGTAAGTTGGCAAAAATTGCGTATTTTTGTGGTAAATTTTGCAAAAATTTTCAAAAAGTCCAAAGTTCTGTCATAAAGCACTTATTGTTGCGGGAAATAGTTTTCAAGTTTTAAAATTGTTTTCTAATTGTATGTTTTTGGCGGCGTTTAGGCATTTGAAAATGAGTTTTTTGGCAATGAAATTAAAATTTTGGCAATAATTACTTGGGGGTGTGGGGGCTGTGAGAGTGAGACCATGGTTTCCTTGGGGCCTGGCTTATTTTTACTGGGGGGGGGGGGGGGGGCCCCCCCACTCGGCAACCTCCCCCACATATATAAAAGCCCCCCCCATAAATTTTGACCTCCCCCCCATAACCCAAAAAATTGCAAGATTTCACCATTTTTACCCTAAATTTTCAAAAATTTTTCCGGCTTCGCCGGAATTTTAACGAAATTTTCGCTATTTTAGCATAAAAACACCTAAAATTAGTCATTTTTTAGCGATTTCTTGCAATTTTTACACAAAAACGTAAAAATGTTTCCGAAAACATGCCCCCCCACTCAGGCCCGCACCCAGGATTTTGAAAACGGGGGGTCCAAGGTAAAATGCAACGGGGGTCTGGGGCGGAGCCCCCAGAACTTGAAAATTTTTTTGCAGTTTTTGCCCAAAAACGGTACATTGGGAAGTTAATTTAGAAATTATCGCGCCGAAGGCGCGAAAATTTTTTAAAAATAGCTGTTTTTGCCATAAAAATAGCAAAACTTTTCCATTTAGTTATCCCAAAAGGGGGGGTCTAGACCCCTTGAACCCCCCCCCTGGGTGCGGCCTTGCCCCCACTTTTGGTGAGCCCCCCCATCCATGGGGGGGCAACTTTGAGCCCCCCCATATCGCCTCCCCCCCATAAATTTTGGCCTAAAAATAAGCCAGGGGGGGGGTATCCTTCCCCCCCCCCAATGGTTGTCATACCCACCCCCCACATTCGGCGACCACCCCCCGCAAATTTTGGACCGAAAAATGTTCATTCTTTGCAATTTTTTCTAAAATGTTGATTTTAAATCGCATGAAAACGGTGCAAAACGCTTAAAACTTTTAAAACATTCCTTATTTTGAAGAAAGATGCCTAAATTACAGAACATTTTGCATTTTTTGGCCATTTTTTGAAATTATTGAGGTCCGAATTCTGGGTGGGGGGTTGGGGGCTTATTCTAGTGGGGGGCCCATAATCACCCTTCCCCCCCCCCCAATCGTCCCCCCCAAAAGTGGGTGCCCCTTTTGGTACCAACTTTTGCCCTGAAAAAATCGCTCAGAAGGCCAAATTTTCAAAAATTTTCCGGCATTGCCGGAGCTTTTAGTCGATTTTTGCCTATTTAAGCGCTATTTTTGCACTAAAAATGAACTTTTTTGGGGATTACTATAAAAACAGCGCTATTTTTAGCATGTTTTTAGAAAAATTTTCGCGCCCCCCCAAGAATGACTCGTCTGGCTTATTTTTACTGAGGGGGGGGGGGGTGGGGGGGCCCCCACTCGGAAACCTCCCCCCATTCGAGGTTCCCCCCACATAAAAGTCCCCCATAAATTTTTACCTCGCCCCGTATATAACCCAAAAAATTGCCAGATTTCACCATTTTTACCCTAAATTTTCAAAAATTTTTCCGGTTCGCCGGAATTTTTACGAAATTTTCGCTATTTTAGCGTAAAAAAACACCTAAAATTAGTTATTTTTTAGCGATTTTTGGCAATTTTTACACAAAAAAAACGTAAAAATTTCCAAATTTTTTTCCAAAAATATGCCCCCCCCATCGATGGGGGGGGGCAACTGTGAGCCCCCCAATAAAATTTGGCATAAACATAAGCCCGACTCGCCCCCCGAGGGCCCCCCCCCCCCAAAGAGCCCCCCCAAGAAAAATTCCCTAGAATAAGCCCAGCCCCCATCACATTTCTTGGGTCGACCACCAACCTTCCAAGATTTACCCTCCCCCCCAGACCCAAAGTTCCAGGGAAACTACGTGTATATATATATTTGTGAGACCCTCCTCGAGATGGCCAACAAACACCTTGGCTGCCCTGCCCCAATGATAAAATGGGTATATATATGTACATATATATCTGGCATTTTTTAGTGGGGGGCCCCCACTTTTCGAAAGCCCCCCCACTTTTCGGCAATCCCCCCCACTTTTTTGGGGGTAGCCCAAAAGTGTCGAAAAATTAGGTTTTTGAGGTCACATTTTCAAAACTTTTCTCAATTTTTAGCTAATTTATGGACATAAGTTAGTTAATTTTAAGCTTTAAAAACAGCGATTTTTTGTGTTTTTACCTAAAAATGCTAAGTTTTCGCTAAAATGTTTGGTATTTTATCCCTTGGACTCGCCCCCCCCCCCCACTTTTCGGAAGCCCCCCCCCCCACTTCCCCCTCCCTATGGGGGGGGGCTTTCAAAACCCTAAAAAAATGCCAGTATATATATACGTATATATATACAAGAATCAAAATGCTCCGGTGGAGCATGAAAAATGCAATATGGGTGACATTAGGTTGTAAATGGACAGAGGACTAGGTTTTAAAACGTTAATATGGGAGGGGCAGGTTGTAAATGCCAGGAGGACTAGGTTAAAAGCGCACTAATATGGACCAGCTTCGCTGAACAACCCATATTCGCGAAAATTGCCCAGTTTCTATCGGCTGCTGCTGGCTGTTGCTATCGGCAGTTCTTCGGAAAATTGTACGATTTGTTAGCATGGCCTGCAAGTGTAATGTAGTGGTTCTCCATATTATACAACTTAATATATAATACACATACATGATGTCAACTGCTTTTCGCGTCAACTTAATACATACAAGATTCTGCGCTGACAGTGCAGAAGAAATACCTTGAATACGTTTCTACCAGAACTGCGCTGTTTATTTGAAATCAGCTTTAATATTTCAAAATCGTCCCGTTCGCTTTGAAAGCTGAAGAATGTAGATCTTACTAGTTCGCATGTCATGTGGAGTGGAGCATGAGTGACCGCGAATATGGGTTGTTCAGCGAAGCTGGTCCATATTAGTGCGCTTTTAACCTAGTCCTCCTGGCATTTACAACCTGCCCCTCCCATATTGTTTTAAAACCTAGTCCTCTGTCCATTTACAACCTAATGTCACCCATATTGCATTTTTCATGCTCCACCGGAGCATTTTGATTCTTGTCCTATTTCATTTTTAAGGTTCTCAGTAAAAAAGCAAAACTGTAAAGCTTTATGAAAGAAACTTTAAAAAATTCCTAATAATTACGTAATATATAGTCAACCAAGTCTAGAGGCTGAACAAAGAAGCGAAAAACCACCAGGAGGCGAAAAACCCCCCAACAAAAGAAAAAAAGTGCTGAAAGGTACCAGGAGAAAAGTACTTTGGTAACAGTGTAGAAGTATAAAAATTCCGCCAATCATTAATTGTCAACCGAAAGTACAGAACAAAGAAGCTTGAAAAGTTCCAATTTCTTCCCTTTTCTCTTTTGACAGAAATCCAACATCCAGTATATACCCATGGCTGCAATAGTCTTAGTTACTGTATATACCATATAGCACTCTACTGCAGCACAACCAGATCCAAACTTTACTACCAGCGAAGGAAACTCATACGGCACGATTTCCAATGCTCTTCCGCACTTCTATACAAAATTTCGGACGATTGCAACTTACCTGTAGCTAGTTATAGGCCGTGCTGTACTTCAGCAGCACTGTACTGCAGCGCAACCAGATGCCAGCTTTACTACCAGCGAAGGAAACTCATACGGCACCATTTGCAATACTCTGCCGCACTTGCATGCAAAATTTTGAACGATTGCAACTTATCTGTAGTTAGTTATAGGCCGTGCTGTACAACCACGGGAAAGCAGATGCAAACACGCAGGAAGCCATACGGAGATAATGGCACGGATGCAAAATCGACGATACGACCGGGCCAGTATGGGGCTCTGCAGCACTGTACTGCAGCGCAACCAGATGCAAACTTTACTGCCAGTGAGGGAACTCATACGGAAGTTGAAGGGATGGGTTGGGTGAATAGTGGAGTAAGGGGATGTGGAAGAGGAAGAGAATTGAGGAGATAGGAAGATTGGTGGGGGTGGGGATGATAGAGGGGGGCGGACAGGGAGGGCGTAATAAGTATACGAAACGTGCATCTATCGTGTGGGAGGGGGGGGGAAGAGGTGTGTAATAGTATTAATAGTTTGTCATGTCCTAAACTATCTAGGTATGCCGAATTTCAAATACCAGTGACGAATGAATAACTTGTTATCGACGGTGCTGTGTTTGAGGCAGCACATACAGCACGGTGGAAGCTAGAGAGTGCACCAACTAACATAGCTACAGTTCCCCCTTACTCCAGACACAATTATCACCAAGTTGCATATGTTCAGCCGTTTACAGTAAGTCTACGGACAGCGTGCTATTGTTGCTGCATAAGAGTATAGCACGGTAGCAGCACCACACAGCGCTGCGACTATGCTCATCGTATCCAGCGACCCCAATAACCCTTATATGCGTCCCACTAGATGGCCCAAAACAGCATATTTAGGCCTATTTTTTACTGTTTTCTGTGGAGTTGGGATTAGAAATTTTTCAAAAATGGCCATTTGGACCGACTAACTTTGGACTTGCCGCCAGAACGGTTCTGGCCTAATATCAAAAATCGGCCCACGTTATGACACGCTACCCCTTCCGTAGATTCGTATGCAGCAAGTCGCGTCTCTCTAACTTGTTCCCTGAGCCCTGTAGCCTTGACAAAAATTGGCCTTTTTGGCCATTTTAAAACGCCGTTTGGCCGGCCGTACAGTTGGCTGGCCGGGCCGCACAGAAGAAGTATCAATACGTTTGTATGCCGGGGCCGGGCAGCGAAATGCATTTTTCCAAGCGTGACTTACACAGAAAAAAAACAAACGGACCTAACTTGTCCGGAAGCGAAAATTTTCAAAGTTGAAAATTTTGACCAAAACTTTTTTGCAACGTGTTGTACTCGTCGTGTAGATTCCAACGATACCAAACTTGCCGAGTTTCGTTCAGTATTGAGCTGGCACGGTGCTCGAACGAGTCTCAAAGGGCCGCGCAGCGCCTTTTACACCCATATTATAGGGGAGCGCTCTCGCGCCCCCCTATAATACAATTCATTGCATGTTTCCTGTTTAGGTAGTGCTAACTCTTTGGGAATGCCTTTGTATGAAGGAATTGGTTTGGTTGGTGACAAACATGCTGTAGTTTTGGACGTTGGAACTGCCTATACGAAGTACGTAACATTGCATATACGTATACGTACTTAGTTAGCATGGTGCTTCTACTTATCGGGATATTTTTTGGGATTTTTCCCGGGAGGCGGGCTTCCCGGGGGGGCGTGGCCCGAGGGGGGGGAAGAAATTTTCTGGGGGAGATTTTTGCTAACAAGCAAAAAATTGGTATTTTGTGGCGTACTTTGCACGTAAAAATACAAAAAGTTCTCAAAACTGCCAGGATTTAAGCTAAAATAGCCATTTTTACGACGAAGACGGAAATCTTTTGCAAATTTGCCTATGTTTGGAAAACATTTGAGCTCCCAAGCAAACCGGGGGGGGAGCAAAAATCCCGAGAGGGACGATTTCGGTGGTCGTCCCCCCCCCGTCAACAAATACCCTGCTTATAGATTTGGGGTTATAAGGGATCGCAACGTTCATGCATTTGCGGTATATACAGACTTTGGAACAAACAACAATATTTTTCCGTACTTTACGTATGAAATATTTTTGTTGCTGCGTTTTATTTGTGTATTTTCATTTTGTAGATGCGGATTTGCTGGCGAAGTTGCCCCTCGTTTCATTATTCCATCGAAGATCTATGATTGGAAATCTGACAAGGTAATTCGTATGTAACTTTACGTTATATAATACGGTTTGTATGTTGGGCAGATAAGGCCGCGGTGAGCCTCGTAACCAGTTGTAAACTAAGGTTGGTCTGATTTTTGGTTTGGTGTTCATTCACATTTTGATTTTCATTTCTGTGCTGTTTCTATCATGTGGTTTGCAAATTTAACTTTGATGTTTTTATACTAGTGTGCTTAGTTTCAGTGGCTGGCATTTTTTAGTGGGGGGTCCCACCCTTCCGATCCTCCCCACTCTTCGGCAAGCCCCCACCCACTTTTTGGGGGACGTCCAAAAGTGTCAAAAAATTAAGTTTTTGAGATCAAATTGTCTACAATTTTCTCAAGCTTTAGCTAATTTATGGACTTATAAGTTCGTTTTAAGCTTAAAAACCGGCAATTTTTTGCGTGTTTATCTTAAAAATGCTAATTTTTCGCTAAAACATAAGGTGTATTTATACTTTGGGCTGCCCCCCACCTGGCTTATTTTTACTGGGGAGGGGGGGGGGAGTGGGCCCCCCACTCGGCGACCTCCCTCCGCCATAACCCAGAAAATTGCCAAATTTTACCATTTTTACCCTAAAATTTCAAAATTTTTTAACGAAATTTTCGTTATTTTAGCTTAAAAAACACCTAAAATTATTAATTTTTTAGCGATTTTTGGCAGTTTTTGCACAAAAAACGTTACAATTTGTAAAATTGTTGTCATAAATAACCCCCCATTTTTGGTGAGCCCCCCCCCCCGCCGAACCTCCCGGGGGGGGGGAGTGCCGAAACCCCCCTTCCTTTTCAAAGCCCTAAAAATGCCTGCGTGGTGGCTAACTTTAATTTTAGTTTATAAACTTATCATGTCGTTCTGCATTTTTGCATACACTGCATGCATATTACATTTATGTTTACAGACAATATCTGTTGTGGATTTTGAACGGCCTGCAGAAGAACAGCACAAGATATTTGCAGAGTTTCTGCATAGGCTATATTATAAGTACGTCCTTACTAACCTTCTTTTAAGAATATCTCATAGCCGCTCTTTTTTGACCGAAACTGTGGGGTGGGGAAGGTCAAAAGTGAGGACACTTAAAGTGGTCTGAAATTGTCAACACAGTGAAATTATGACATGTATAGTCTAGAACTAAGCTGAAAGGTACAAAACTTTCAGTTGTGGTAGCTAAGTGCACTGACGAAACTTTAAACTCGAAACTTTTTCAAAATACTTAAACTTGACAATTTGTGGTGATCGCCAGATTGTAAGGTGTCAAGTGAGAGTCGGGACAACCTCTAACGTTCAGGGTACTTTTTACGGGGGGGGGGGGCGGGGGGGCCCCCCCAATTGTCCTTCCCCCCCGGGTTTTTGGTCTGCCCCCTTCATGAGGTCTACATTTTTTCCAAAAATGGTCAAATTTTCAAAAATTTTCCGGCTTCGCCCGAGATTTTTTCGTACAAAATGGCTATTTATACCTTAATCCAGGCATTTTTGAGAACTTTTTGGGTTTCACCATGCAAAATACGCCAAAAAATACCATTTTTTGGCTCATTTTTGCAAAAAAATCTTCCCCCCCCCGAAAATTTCTCCCCCCCCCCCCCCCGGGCCCGGGGGGTCCCCCCCGGAAACAAATCCCTAAAAAATACCCTGAACGTTGGGAAGGCGACCCTGCTCCATCCCCACCCCCCACCCCCACCCCATAAAAGAAAAAGTGCAGGATTACATAGCTGTTTAAGTGCGCATGTGTATTTTATACGTGATACACAGGTTAATTAAGTATGCATATAAGTCGCTGCTTGGCTGAAAATAAATTTTTGTCCTGGAATAATTTGTATGGACGTTGTAGTCAGGTTTTTGGGCAGTTTTTGGGTGTCAACTTCGGACCCATGCCACACGAACGCTATTGACAGGAGCGGTTGTTTGTATTATGCTCTTAAAGTACAAGACTCGAACTTTCATTTGCACTAGATTTTGTATCTCTATCATGTGCCAGTCGAGCAGGGTGAGCCATTGTTTTCCCCCCACTTTGCCGGCGATGTTCCCCCCTCTTACTATGCATCAAAGTGAATTTCTTTTCACGACCGAACGAGGTCTGCAACTGCAACATCAGTTCCAATATAGCAATTTCTATTCAGTGTTGCAAAGATAACCTGCATGCACGTATTTTAGTCTTTTTGCAATAGAAATATTTTGTTGTGCTTGTTTTGTATATAATTGCTGTCCACTTTGTGATATATAATTGTTTTTTCAGATACCTTCTGGTGAATCCTAAGGATCGAAGGGTTGTCTTGGTTGAGAGTGTACTCACGCCCACGAATTACCGCAATACACTGGCCCGTGTCCTTTTTCATCAGTATGAGGTAGATAATGCTTTAGTACCGCCTCGACGGCCGAGTGCCTAATGCCTTAATCTAAGGAGCTTACAGTCCGAGGTTCGAATCCCCGCTGCCACAGGGCTTTCACAAATCCCTTGAGCAAGGGACTAAGCCATAACCATCCTTAATTGGTAAGTAAATGGTTACCACTGCTGTGGGAGGTAACAGGATACTGTCTGTGTAGGGCATCTGGGCATCTGCCCTGCCTTGAGGAGCTGGCCCTTCCTCCACGGTTGTAGCCATCATTCGAGGTGGCAGTCCTGGCAGGCTGAAGGGCTGTGTATCCGGGGATGAGCACCGGCACCCTAGACCATGACAAGGGTAGGAGAATTCTTCGGTGGTTACCTTTATCTGTTTTTTTTCGCCGTGGGCTCCAGCCAACCCAACTGTCTATCCTTAACTGGTCGATAAATGGGTACCACTGCGGTGGGAAGGTAACAGGAGTCTGTGTTGGGGCGTAAATAATGCCTGATGAAGGGCTAGCTCCCCCTTCCACTGGTATGTATAATGTTGTTTTAGGTTCCTTCTGTAATTTTTGCACCGTGTCATTTGGTCTCCTGCTTTCCATTGGGCTGTCAGAATGCTATGGTAGTTGATGTTGGCTATCGAGAGACATTGGTTCTACCTGTGAGTAAAGATCAACTAATTAAAGTATACTTTAGGGCTTTTTTCTCAAATTTTTGCCCTCCCTCCCTCCTTCCTTAGTAACTGTAACTAACTGTATTAGTGTTTTTCTGTATTTCTCACAAAGAAATAATGAAAAACGCCTGCCTGCGGTCACTGTTTTTCTGTATTCCTGATTTATACCATGCATTTGGATACGTGTATATATAAGTTGCATTTTAGGTGTTTGAAGGTGTTCCCATGCTGAATTCTTGCGAAGTTGCACCGATCGGAGCAAAGGCCATTCATGAGTAAGTCTAGAAGGAATGAAAGAAGAATCAATTAGCTTAGAAGGAAAGTGGCATTATTCCTTTGTCATGCCGCATCAGCATCATTCGCAAAATGGTTAAATGTGCAAACATTGTCCTGTATCGGCAAAAATTTGCTAAACATTGCCCTAATTCTATAGCATTTGTAGAAAAAGTTGGCTTTTTATTGCAAAATAAACAGAGTTAGTGTTTAAACAGGGCAAGAATTGTGTACGAATCTCTAGCGAACTCGGAAGCTTTTCGAAAATGTGGCCTTGTGAACGATTTTTCAGGGCCAGATTTGTTATCAGAAGTGGCACCCACTTTTTGGGGGAGGGGAAGATCGTTTATGAGTGGTCCTTCGTAGTCCTCCCCAGTAGAGATAGATTCTCCCCATCAATTTTGGTTTGGATGGTGAAAAGTTTCGCAAATTGTGGCATGATTTTAAGTAAATTTTTTAAAGTCTCTACGTAGTGTGTACTTAACTGAATTTCGCATTGATAGGTGAAGATTTTGTGATATCTAAAACATTTTCCTTTAAGGTGGTGATTCCTTTTGGGCACATATTGTTATTTGGCGACGTAAATCAAGATGAAATTTGACGAAACTTTCCGAAATTTTAGCGTTCTAACACCCTCCGCGCAATCCCGATTCAAAAATTCGAGATTTCCGGTCAGGACGGTTTTTCCCAATTTTTGAAAGTTTGATAGCAGCTATACAGCTACGACTATATCCATTCGAAAGATCTCATTGAGCTTCACATTTGTGCTTTTTAAAGCAAGTTTGTAGCTTTTCTCTACCGTGAGATATAGCCGATTTTCTTGTTTTGGCGTCGAAAACTAGTCATTTTTGCAGAAATCAAATAATCCAACATTTCTTGAACTACGCAAGCCGTAAAATCAAACGAAGGGCGTCGATTTGAAGATCTCACAGGGACAAATTATCCGAAGCATGATCGTCTTCCAACTGCTATCCTGTAGGCTGCTATCATAGAAATGTAGTTTTTGCAGAAACACGACCAATTTTTTTTCCAAAGATTGTGGAGCATTCACCATGCAACTTGGAGGGCTGCTACTGAACAATTGTGCTCTGCACAAATATACCTAGGGACGATTTTTTAGTTGCCCTGATTGCTGCTTTCTAGCTAAAGTAATCGCTTGACAAATTAGAAAAAAGTAGGCAAAACACAGGTTACACACACATATCAGCATATATCTCTATAACTAAGAGCGATTTCACAATAAATAAAAAATCGTCCCCAGCTATTTGATGGAGGTATCGAAAAGTATAACCATGTCTCGCGAAAAAATTTACTTCAGTCTGCAAAAATTCTCGAAAATTATACTTCTTCTAAAATGTGTTAAAAATATTTTAGAAAAGCAACATTAGTTTCGTGGCATGCATTAAAAAGAGAAAATGTCAGGCTACATTTTGATATAAAAATGGCTTCATAACTCCACGTAATGAGTGAGTAATAATGATGCAAACTTTATGTGACCAAAGGGAATCACCACCTTAACTATAATACTATGGGACCTTTTTGTCCTGTAAAAATTCAGGAACAACATTGACGCAGTTATTCCACCCCCTGTGTTACTGCTATTGTTCTGCCCTAGGAGAAAATTGGCAAAATGAACTGAATCTTTGCTTTAAACTACAACATGACATGAGCACAACCGTTTGTACCTATTGTTTGACATTGGAATGCTGGCTTTTTTTATTGGAGGGACTCAATCTACGACCCCCCCCCCCCTCAATTAGAGGAGCCCTTCATTAAATTCGGCCTCCCCTGACTCCCCCATCACCTAAAAATGCTACAATTTCCCGCATTTTTATTTAATTTATTAAATTACCAATTTAATTCACTATGCATGCTTCGAACCATCCTAAAATTAATCATTTTCAGCGATTTTTAGCAAATTTTACATCAAAAAGGTAAAAAATTGCAATAACGTATTTAAAATTAAGGCAGGAGTGTTATGATTGGTAATGTTTCCATATATATATATATATATATATATATATATATATATATATATATATATATATATATATATATATATATATATATATATATATATATATATATATATATATAGAATGTTTCAGCAGAATATCAAAGGAGTTGGAAGCGTGTGAAGTGAACAGTGCTATTGGAACGGTCATGGTGTCAGAATGTCCCGGTATATACGTCGGTTACGATTTGTCTGATTTGTCTCCACCTCCAGAAAATGCTCTGTTGTGGTTGTTTAAAATTGCTTTTTCTCTTTTCATTATTAACTTTAATGTGATCTTAATGCTGAATTTACTGAATCTAATCAGTGTTTTGCTGCTTTGTTGTTACTTTCTTAACATAGTACTTAGGCGACAAATAAAGAAGGTTTGTAATATTTTTAAACTTTTTATTTTTAGAAATTATTACGGATGAATTAGTGGAAGACATTAAAGGTGCTTATTTTTTGATCTAAACTAGTCTGTTGATACGACTTTTACGGAATGGCTATAAGTTTTTGCAGAGTTTGTAGCATGGCTTTTAGGTTAGATTGCGTTACCTGCTCTACTTATAAGTAGACTGAATTGTACATATTATTTCAACGTGTGATGTGATCAGACATTAACATAGAGTCCAATCCTGGAAGGGCTTGCCCCAAGAAAATTTTGAGGGGCGTGTATGTATATTAAGAATAACGAAATGTTCAAAATGTTAGTTAACGCTGATTGCTTTTTTAAATTTGCGATTTTTTCCTTATTTGTAGCAACCTCTTCAAGTTTTAAAACATTCAATATTCTGGCCGGTGTTCACGAAAACTTAAGAACTTTTAAGTAAAAAACTAGGGCGAAGCCCAAAAAATTTTTAAAATTTTAGTGTAAAAACTATTTTACTAATATCGAGGCAGACTCCCTTAAAATTTTAAAATTTGTCAGGGGTAGACTCTTCGCCCGCCGATGTCGGGGTAAACCCCCTAGAATCGGACCCCGTGTTAATGTATGGCGGTGGTGCTTGTACCGTTGTACCTTGCCGGGCGGGGTCGAAGTCTTGGACTCCCCAGACTCCCCGCGTTTATCTGTGGACTATGAATGAGAGGCATTTCTGTAAATCTTTTTTTGTTTTTTTTCAGTTCGTACCTGTTTTGTGACCCACCTCGATAGAGGCCATCAAATTCAGGCTGCCTCTGCCGCCTCACTTACTGCGGAAGACCTCACCACAGAAGACACTCCAAAAGTAACTGTTGTGTATTATCCTATTTTTTGTCTGCTGCTTACAGAATCACTGCACCATTGAGCTAAGCGATTATTCAACTAGGCAATTGAATCCTAAACTGGGCTTTTGCTAGGCAGACGCTTATGGTTCTGTGTATGTAAAGGTAAAAGATTCTCAGCCGTAGAGCCAGGAGTGTCACCTCAAATGATGACTACATCCGTGGAAGTGGGACCGAACCTGTTACTTTCTTGCTACCCATTTACGGACCCCAGTTAATAATGGACAGTTAGGTTGCTGGGTTTATTTTAGCCAAAAATAAGTGGGGGTGAAATGGGCCAAAAATGCTAAAAATGCTGTATAAATAGCCTGTTTTCACATATATACACTGCTATAAGTGAGCTTAAAAGTGCTCAAAAATCAAGTTTTAGCACCAAAAAAGCTATTTTTGCTCAAAAATTTCCGGCAACGCCGGAAAAACTTTGAAAAATTAATCCTAAAAATTTGGCAATTTCTGGCCATCCTAGGGTGAGTGGGGGGAAAGCCCAAAAAAGTGGGGGTGGGGCCGAGTGGGGGGGACTCAAAAAGTGGGGGCTGCGCCCCCCCCAGTAAAATAAACCCAGGGTTGGTTATAACCCATGGCGAATTGATAGTTGCCTAATCCCATGCGCAAGCGGATTTGTGAAAGCCTTGTGGCCGCGGGGAATTCGAACCTCGGACTGTTGGATCCTATTTATTCTAGTGCTGGCTTCACAAGCTGGTGTGCCGTGCTCTCTTGTCGAAAATACTTACTTGTATTATTGGGGGGGGGTGGCGCATCCTGAATTTTAGAAAAATAGAGGGGCCAAGCTCTCTGGCGGGAGGGGGTCAAAGGTCAAGCCCGAAAGCAATTTACTTCGGAGCTCAATGTTGCTAAATAATGAACTTTGTCATCAAAAGTGATCACTATGTAACTGCTTAATTCTTTCATTTTTCAATTTTCTGAGATTTTCTGTAAAAGTGGCTGAACGTTTCATTTCTGCAGTTTCTACGCATCCCAAAAGGAGTGGGTCTAGAGACCTCTTAAACCCTCCCCCCTCTGGGTGCGGCTTTGGTAATGGATGGTTTAAAAAATCCTGACTGTTTTCTTTTTCTAGATTCCCACACCACCACCTGATGTAGACTTTCCCTTGGAGGGCGACAAACTTCTGAAATTGCGGGGTGCCATCAGGTATGTAACGTATATATGCTTTTACTTTACTGCCTTTCCGACGATATGTTGATACCATACATTAACATAGGGTCGGGTCCTGGGGGGGCTTGTTCCAAGAAACTATTGAGGGAGCTTGTACCTCGAACTGAAATTTCAAAGGGGGGCTTGTACCGCAAGACTAAATTAATTAAATTTTTCAGAAACTAAGGCTACTGTTATTAAAATTTGCAATTTTCTTCAAAATTTGAAACGAAATCTTTAATTTTTAGAAAAAATTTCCAAAAATGTTAGGTAGAAAATTCCGACGAAACCGGAAATGTTTTAGGATTTAGTGCACGAACTAATCTTTTTTCCGGCCGTTTTTGCTTACCCCTTGGCCATTTTTGTTACCCCTTGTCCCCGACGTCGGTAGGGCTTGTACCTTGTCCTGGCTGCGGGGGGGCGGGGGCTTGGACCCCCAGACCACCCCCCGCGTTAACCTATGATTGTTACATTCCTGCCTTAATTTTTTGTCCGATTATTAACATTACTACAGCATTTTTATACGGAAAAAAATTTTTGCTAATTAATTAATAGTTAACTTTTTTATTTCCCGTCATCTTTTTTCTGGGGTTTCAGGGAATCTGTAATGGAGATCCTGTTTGAGCCTGACGTGGATGGGCGGTCCCTTCCCACCCTGATACTGGATTCACTTTTGAGGGTAGGTTACTTCGGATCAGCTGTCTGTAGGTACTTCTTAAATGATTTTTCCTGGTTGTATGGTCAGACCCGGGGAAAGCACGATTTTCGACTTAAGGGGGGTCTACTAACTTGCCCGACTTTGTCTGATTGGCCTACTTTTTGGCGAAGATATAGAGCATGGGTGTGGTCAAAAAACTATCGGGTACTGAGATCTTAGCTGCTTTCTAGCCATGTGCAGCCGTCGCGTTTTTGTGACCGACCCCCGCCCCTTTTCACAACTACCAACATAATTAATTGAAAATCTCGGCTGGCTGCAAGAGCCTAGCTTCAAGGTTGCCATGCCATTTGCCAATGTGATTTGGCACCTGTGCCCCTATCTGCAGCCAATTCCTGTAGCCCCGCTGCAGTAGGGGATATGGTGTCTGGTGTGGCCAATACTAGGGGCCAATACAAACCCACGTGCAAAGTATATACTGGAGCCAGGAGTCTCTCCGTACTAGCAAGAGAAGCTTGGAAATTCCGATATGACCCTTAGGTTTTGGGAGTTCAACTTTGAAAACATACTGAAAAACTTCCTATTTAGCCCAGGGGTCTCATAGGTAACAGTGTGCGGACGCCTAAGATGGTGTTATTATTGTCACACATTAACAGCACTCTCACAGTGCCTACCTGGGTTCCAGGGCGGCATCGTTTTTTACCCTTATTTGGGGGGTGTTTTCTCCCGGGTCTGACTTCCACGTATAGTGAAAGATTGATAATTTTAGTTTTTGTCCAGAGGGTCTCGATTTCCTGAGACGGTTAGGATGATGTTTCCTGGATGTACCGGCGTCCCAGTGCAAAGAGTAGTGTCTGAGCCAAAAATATGTATTCATAACTGTTTAATATCCCACCGCATTTAGTCTAAGTTTGGCATAGTTTGTAAGACGGATTTTCAACGGCTGGTTCAACCCATTATCCCGTTCCGTCCTTCATAACTGAACCTCCTTCTCATCCTCATTTCCTTCTGGAACCGTTTGCGGGAATCAAAACTGGTTCCTCATGATGTCCCGTCCGTACGATACGCTACCTTGCTGTGCACTACTGTGTCCTGGTAATTTTATTGGGTTGTTCATCTCTAGTTTAATGTAAAAGTGAGATGTCACTCAGTAGATTTTTTGTCAGTTTCTGTTTTTCCAGGTGCCTATTGATCTGCGAAAACCGTTGCTGGAGAGAATTCTGGTCACTGGGGGCTCTGTTATGGTCCCTGGGTTTATGGCCCGTCTGAAGGCAGAGTTGCTTGGTTTGCTGGACTCGGAACGCTACCAGGACCGCCTGCCCCTGAAAACGGTCAAGTTCTTCAAGGCCCCCTCAAAACCCAACTATACTGCCTGGCTGGGAGGTACATAGGCTAGCCTTTAAATAACCTTAGCTTTTTTGTCAGCTTTTTTTATTAGTATGATCTCCTTTGTGGCATTCCTATCACATTTCAGCTCTTATTATGAACACCATTTTTAGAGTTAAATTTATTGGTTCTTGCATTTTTGAGATAGTGATGACCATTTTGCCATCTTCAGAACCAAAGGAGATGTATCAGTTGTTTTCTATGCTCGAATTTTATCAGTAAAATAGTACGGGGACTACTTCTACATACTTTGTGACAGAATTAATGTATACGTAGATTTTGGTCCTCCCGTTTTATGTAATGTTTTGGTTGTCTGTTTCAGCAGCCATCTTTGGCTCCCTGGAAATTTTGCCTCATCGTTCCGTGTCCCGAGAATCCTATCTGGACAGTCCCTACATTCCTGACTGGACCTCTTTCCAGGGGTCACGGGGGGACCCACTAAACGGTGGCGGAGGTGAATGTCAAGGATAGGATCAAATCTCTAATAAACTGAACTTGTTAAAGGAGTTGAAAGTTAACTCGATCCTTTTCGTGAATGAGTTGAAGGAGGGAAAATCATGCTTGAGTGGTGTTTTAAACGAGTTAAAAGTGTTAGTTTTAACTCTACTCTACGCTAATCTACTCTTTAATATACTGAAAGGGGCAGTTTGCACAAAAATAGTTATTACGGAGGGTTTCGACTTTGGTTGTTTGAAATTTGACTGAAAGCAAGGGCAGCTGATGACTTTCAGGAAAATAAAACCTTCAACTAATAATGCGTGAATGTTTAGCCTTAGGCCTTATCATCCTAAAGTTTGGTTGATCTATTTTAGCCGAAACGGTTTTTTGGTCCACAAAATGTTCCGGTGTTTAAAACAGGAGCAGTTGAGTTTAGTCGGTCTTCTCTTCTGATTTTAAACTCTAAGATTAAAATTAAAACTAAATAAATTTTATTATGCGGTTGAACTTTTATCAAGTCCTTGTGGGATTAAATCTAAAATGGGTCTGAGATGGACATAAAATTTTTCTTTTTCTTGTATTGACTGCTATTATTCATACGTTTAACATAATATTTATATATGTCCGGACCGGTTGTAGCTTTATTTGCGTTATTGTTTATTTTCAAGGTGTATTGTATAAAATTGCATGTATTGTCATGTTTATCAACAAGTAAAACGCCTGTTTGTTTTTGATTCTGCGTGCTACCAAGAGTACATAATAGATAAGAGTGTGACAGCTGGCAGGCTCTCTGGTATTACCTCCAGGCGCCTCTGTGAGTTTACAGCTGCCCCCAACAAATGTATACCTTCCGTTTTGATTTCGAAAGTGCTAAGCAGACATCAATAAGATGTAGTGTGTGACTTAGTTAACCCTCTCGACAATCGCTTGTCCTGGCACCCTCCAATGTGCAGGGGCGTAGGCAGGGGAGGGCCAGAGGGGGGGGGAATTCCCCTCCCCGAAACCAATTTGCCTTGTCGGGGGAATTTTATAAAGTTGCGAATTTATTAACTCAGGAAAACTTCTTTGCACATCAAAATATACTGCTAGTGCTGAAGTTTCTAAAATTTTTTAAAAATTCGGCTTCATCCCTGCTGCCGTATTCTAAAAAGGTCTGGCTTTTAGCTAGGGGCTGCCCCCCACCCCGCATATTTCAGTTAAAGATTGAACATTTTCCACTTATAATCTAACAAGTTTGTAGCAATTGCTGTCCAAAAATCGTTTCAGTAAGCGAATCTATACAGGAATATAAAATACCACAATCCTTATTTATGCGATTTGGTAATTTTTAAACGTTTTCATTATGACTTGTTGCAATTTACAAAAATTTTCCTGCTTCTGGGGGGCAGACCCCCCGCGCAACAACATGTATCTCTGAGAATTTCAGCTTTTTCAGTTGGCACTATAAGAGATGCGAAAAAGCCTGAAACGAGCGAATAACGATTTTGAAAATTAGGGTAGATGTTAATAAATTATTGGATTGCCCCCCCGAATTTTTTTCTGGCTACGCCACTGCCAATGTGTACCGACTAGGGGTTTCTGTGTGCTCACTTGCTGTATCTGTACGTGCTAAAAAGCGTTAGCGCCTGCGTGCGTCCAAATTGTGTTTGCTTCGAGCTTTGCAACGTAAGCATATCCGGTGGCAATGAGATTTTCTCGGCCAACGGCCAATAGCTTGGCCGGCCAATGGCCAGCCATTGGCCGCACCGGCCAATGCGCAACACTAGCATGGAATCTTTTATCTCTGAGACAAAATCGTTTAGCAGCAGACAGAGGTACAAGGTCAAATGAAATTTATTTTTACTTTATTTCATAGATATATAGTCATATGTAGTCATCAATGCATTCGATAGAGGCTAATAAAGAATTTAAGTTCAATTAAGTCAGTGCAAAACTTCTAATCTTACTTGGTTTCTGATATCTTATGTTTTATTTCCAAGGGCCTTTTCACTAAAAAGTAGAGTAGAGTAGAGTAGAGTAGAGTTTAAATTCCCTGTTTTAACTCCACTCAAGCTTGAGTTTCCCTCTTTTAACTCTTTCTCGAAAGAAATCGAGCTAATTTTAAATCTACTCTACCCTTTTTTGAAAAGGCCCTAAGTAGAAAATAAAAAACTGAAAACATACATGATTGAAATTTTGACTACTTTACATAGTCTCAGAGTTCAACTCAACCACAAGTTAATAGTGAAATCTTTCCTTAGGGAAAATTTGCAACAGAATTCCTAAAATGAACGTAAAAATAAATTTTAATTAAACTGATTTTATACCTTTGCCCTACTTTAAAGATTTGAGCTCTGACTCGGACATTCAATCTCCAATGTTTTAAGTTATTTGTTTTTACTTAGAAATGGAAACACAATATATTAGAACCCTAAAAATGATTAGAAGTTATCATTTATTTAAGAATTTTTCCCTTATTAAGATTTATCAAATGCAAGAATGAATGAATTTTGGCAGATTACGCTAATTCCATCTTCAAAGCATAATTAGTTGCTTCGATTATGAGCTAAACTCAACCTAGAAACTGAAATAAGCATTATTTCTTGCATTGGTGCAAAATTTCCCCCCGGAAAACTCATGCCGGTGTAATTTTTCCGGGGGGAAAATTCACACCGGTGTAGTTTTTCAGGGGGGAAAATTTTCAAGGGGGAAAAATCACACCGTGACAATGACAAATATACAGTCTGCCAGCCCCAGCTACCACATTCTGTATACTCTTAGGACTACCAAAAGTCTGCAATGGAAAGAGTAAGAAGCTCAGTTTTCAGATTAAAGCTTTGTTACGCCGATTTTCTTCATATAGCTTTGTTGGTATTTTGAAAAAAGCCATTAAATCTATTGGCCTAAAACTATGTGTTACTCGGCATCTGTGCCCGAAGCGACTTCGTCGATGTAGAATAGAATAACGGCAACAATTTTAGTTTTAAGCAAAAACATTAACTACGAGAGGGAAAGGCTGTTCTGCATGGTTTATATCAGTGATTTCATGAAATTTTCTGTGAAGTGTGGATGTATGTCTGTGTTGGAGTACAGATCATTTGTAGGATAGGATCTGATCCTTTTGAAATTGGCCGTAGTAGTCTAGTCAGTTCTCATAACTTTTCCCTGCATTCAGAGCTTTGCAACGGAGATATTTTGATCCCTGAACACGACAAAACAAGATCAAAGCATCATAGGTGAAACCGGGTCACTATTTGCTGACCCGGTGACCCGGTGACCCGGTCGACCCCTGACCCGGTGACCCGATGACCCGGTGACCCGGTATTTCTGAAAATTCAGATTTAAGCTTGGAAAAAATTAAAAATACTTATATTGGGGTGCGGTGAGTGTTTTTTACCTTTTTGGACATTGTTGGTGGTGTCCAAAGTAAGAAGTTGGGCAAAATTTTTGCTTTCCTTCAAGCACGTTGTAGGAAGGAAAGTATGTAAATATTGTAAGTAAGCCGGAAAAATCAAAAATGATTTGCACGATTTCGCATTCAATATAATGTGAAGTTAACTACATAGATTTTTGAATGAAACAAATTGGAACAGAATATTTTGCCTAAGCCATCACATCATCTAATTCCAATTATAGAGCTTAACATTAGCACTTTTGTGTTTTATCATTATATATTTCAGTAAAATATTTTATTTAGTTGTATGGTTGAGGTTTCACTCAGCGAAGATGAAATATTCTTGCTTATGGCTAGGATTCAGACAATATATTCTATTAATAAAATCAATCACAAGTCCATTAGTTCCTAAGTATAGTAAGCCATAACAATAGCCAAAAAATGCAAAGCAAAACTCAGAATCTGTAAAACGTATTTTGCTGTTTTGCTGAGATTTTCCTTCTTAACGAGATTTGAACACACAGTCTGACCCTTCCCTCCAAAAATGATAGTTGCAGCGACAAATCACTTATAGTAGATGGAGCATGGAGAATTTCAGATTTTAAAATAAAGATTTCAGACGCTCAGGACGCGTGTAATAATTTTCATTTTCTAGTTAAGATTCAACGCAATCATTGTAGTTTCAAACCTATCTAAGCTTGACATGACATTACAAATATTATGAGGATACTACTACAGCGACAAGTATTTAAAAAAACTACACGATTGCATAAGCTAAGAATATTTATGTTGCTAGTTTTTTGAGTAATTTTTGAAATTTTAAGTTGGCAAAAACTAGTAAAAACTCTGAAAAATATGACATAACAGCAAAAAATTCCTCCAATCAGAAATACCGGGTCAAGACCGACCCGGTGACCCGGTCCATATAGTGACCCGAACTGACCTGGTGACCCGGTGACCCGGTGACCCGGTTTTATCTCTGCAAAGCATCACCCAAATGTTGATCTAAGTGCCGATATCCCGCATCACAGAATGCACCATCACACCAACAGTGCGAAGCTCTTCCCCGATTTCCGGATCGTACAAGTTAACCAGGGTTGCAGACTTGGTCTCTTTTCTTCCAGTAGGGACTGACACAATGTCAAACCTGGAACTTTCTGCTTGTTGGAGTTGGCAACTGGCCAAACATTCCAGAAAAATTTTGCTTTTCTTCAATCCCACAATCCCCCCCCCCCCAGAAATAAGTTGCAGCTCCGGATCAGCCTAAGGCTCCGAGGATCGTTTTCTCTGAGCCCAGAGCGGCAACAGACCGGATTATGTTCCCAACCGAGGACCGGAAAAAAATTGTCGGGTCTTATCTCGACTACTCCACACCACTCAAAATCCTTAAAACTTGACCAAAAGAGCGTAGATTTGGTATGGGTATGTTTTCGATCACGCTGAGTTCAAATATCGCAAAATTTTTTGATTTCGCGAAATTCGATTTTTTCGATTTCTAAGGGGGACCAAGCAGTGTTGTTCCGATAAGAAATTCTCCGGGCCTGGCCCGGTCCGGGCCCATCCCGGGCCCTGAGCCCGCTACTCGGCCCTGGCCCAGCGGCCTGTAATGAGGCGGCGTGACGTCAGTCCTCTAAAAATATTATGTATGTGTGTTTTAAATTATTTTGGATTGAAATAATGTTAAGAAAGTTATTTTGGAAGTAATTTATAATGTATTGAAATTGTGTGTTGAAAATTGTTTGAAATTTATGTGTGAAAGTTCTTTGCTTGAGTTTTGTGTG
>JASAND010018127.1:0-21972 GCA_030248195.1 Trissonchulus latispiculum
CTGCCGAAATAAATTCATTTCCAGCTGGTTAATAAAGGCTCGTAAATCCGAGACATCAGAAATACCTGGGACTGATTCCGTTAGTGGCTCTAGCTCGTCCTCCCTATTCCGGAGAGTAGAATCGATTCTGGCTAGCTTCAGTTTTAGGAATTCCAATTGTTCCCGGACGCTTGCTTGCTCGTCCCACTCTTCTTCGATGAACTCACCCTGATCCGTAGGTGACAGGAACTCATCAGTCTTTTGTGAGGCCTCATCCTCTTGTTGGTCGTCACGACCCTGATCCGTATTTTCCTCCAATAATTCCTCCCTTTTGGAGGCCTTATTCTTAGCCGAGTCTGATCGCAAGTACGGTCTACTAAGCGCAGCGCTTGTAGAAGCAGGGCCCGCTGAGGCCTGACTGGACGATGATTGAGTAGAAGAAGTCTTACTCATGGCCGGTTGGGGAAACAACCGCCCAAAACCATCTGGGTTCAAGGGCCGGTTAGCCATCGGGTCACTGGAAGTGGCCGTATCGGCCGGCTTGGTCGAAGCCTTAGTCGTTTTCACTGGAGAGTGCTGCACAGACATTTACAAAAAAAGTTACACAAAAACATGGCATGAATAAGGCAGTCTACATAAACGAATTAATCCCTCAATTTATTTGCACCCTACAACAAAACTAATATCTCACGAGTAATTCCCTAAGCCGTCGCGGCTAAACTAAACTATTTGATATGACGTAATAAAACCCTCCTTTCTAAAGTAATTAACCACATCAGAGAACTAAATTAAAAAGGGAATAAAACTCAGTAGAATACCACTAATAAATTTAGGTCGACCCACGAGGTCGCCTCGGAGCCTAAAAGAAGTAAGGAAAATAAATCATTAACTTACAGTGAAAGGCCAGTGAAAGGGAATAAACACGTATAAAAGGGCTAGGCAGAGCTAGAGTAAACCGGCCGCACGCTAAGTTCGAAAAAGACCAGACTGACTAGTTTTAAAGGAGACGTCTGAGAGAGATGCCTAGTGAATTTTGATTGGCTAGATTTGAGAACCCCTTTGCAAGCAGGATGCTCAGCGAGCATCCAAAGAAATTTCAAAAGACAAGCAGCGCCACCTAGCAGCTAAGTGGGCTGAATAAAACCTAACACATTTTAACATAGAAAATACACAATTTCAAACTAATTTCAACCCAAATTTACACAACACCTATTTCTCACCAAAAATACCACTCTTACTAAAATTTCACATTAAAAACACACTCACTAAAATTACACACACAACTCACACATTACACGTGAACCTTATTTCGTGAGATATTCCTAATTCCCGGATTTGAAATCCATGCAGTTTGACTACCCGCAAAAACAAGAGCAGCGGTGAAGAATCACATACAGTAGATGGAAAATGGAAAATTTTTAATTTTAAAACAAAGTTTTCGTTATAAATGTCCCAATTTTCATTTTTCTAGTTAAGATTCAAAGCAGTCATAGCTTTACAACCAGATCCAAGCTTAACAGGTCCTTACAAACATTATGAGGACACTACAGCGACAAGCATTTAAAACATAGACGATTAGTTAAGTATAAATTTATTGTTATTGCAAGTTTTTGAGTAATGATTGCAATTTTCAAGTGATAGAAACTGGTAAAAATTTTAAAAAATATGCTTTAACATAAAAAATTGCCCGCAAACAGAAATACCGGGCCAGAGATCGTGACCCGGTGACCCGGTCCATATGGTGACCCGAACTGACCCGTTGACCCGGTGATCCGATGACCCGGTTTCATCTCTGGTCAGTAAGGCTACAAAACAGTACGATTTGAGCCATATCTGTCCGCGCAGAGTTGTATGCGGGCCGATTTTTCCGGCCCGCGCCCGGCCCGCAGCCCGCACCTTATGACCGCGGCCCGCAACACTCCGGCCCGCGGCCCGCACACACGCAATCCGGCCCGCAGGTACCCGCACGTAAAAATTGCTACCTATGTAGTTCCTGAGCATCAAAACTGATGTATTTTGAAAGATACTTCCGGATCCCTCTAATTTGTCTGTGCGTCTGATTTCAATTTAGTTGTCTACCAATTTACTGTTCTTAATGTGGGAACAAAAGCTTAGCTTCCCTTAACTAAAGGGTACACCATGAAAAATTTTTTGGGCAGGGATTTTGCTCATTTCTTCAAATGTTTGTCGCATATATCCTTGACAGCGAGTATCAGCACTTAACGAGCTTAACTAACCACCTGTTAATTGTATGAAAAATGAAAATTGGTTTTGAAAGCGGTGGCGCCTTAGCAAACAAACACAGACAGTTTTCTCCATAACGCCCTGGGGTCTTATCTCGATTACCCCCCACCACTCAAAATCCTTAAAACTTAACCAAATGAGCTAAAATGTGGCATGGGTATGTTTTCGACTATGATGAGTTCAAATATTGCAACATTTTTCGATTTCGCGAAATTCAATTTTTTCGATTTCTAAGGGGGGACCAAGGAAACCCGAAAAATTTTTGTCTTCGATTTTGCTGAAAAGTCGTATATAGAGGTTTTCGGGGTCGTAGAACTCGAATCTGAAGTCTGTTTTTTTCCATTAAACTTTTCGTTAGCTTAGCATAAGCTTGCAATTTAAGCTTAAAACTTTAGCTTTTATTAAGCTATCGAAAAGCTGAATCGAAAAACGGACTTCAGATTCGTGTTATACGACCCCGAAAACCCATATACAACTTTCGAAGACAAAAATTTTTCGATTTACCTTGGTCCCCCCTTAGAAATCGAAAAAAATTCTAATTTCGCGAAATCGAAAAATTTTGCGCTATTTGAAGTCAGCGTAGTCGAAAACATATCCATACCAAATCTTAGCTCATTTGGTCAAGCTTTAAGGATTTTGAGTGGTGGTGGAGGGTACCTAATCGAGATAAGACCTATTTTGCTGTGGAACTTCAGTATATAAGACATTATCATGGATTTATATTTATGTGCAAAAACAATAATACTTAAGTCATACACATAAGGTTAATACTCGATCCGCTGATAATGCCAACTGAGTATGTTAGTGCATACAGAAGGTATCGAATGGTATAACGAAGTCAAATAGTCTTTAAAAATCGGAAATATTGCCTCTTTTTGTATATGATTTGGAATATATGAAATTTCTAGAAAGCAAAATTAGCCCAGGAAAGTCGCCCAAAATCGGCCCGCATCGGCCCGCGCGGCCCGCGCGGGTAGTAAAATTCGGCCCGCCCCGCCCCGCCCCGCGGGTACCCGCGGCCCGCATACAACTCTGTGTCCGCGTTATCGTGCATGAACACTTTGAGATCCTTCTTGAACTAGACCAAAATTGACCTTTTTTCATGTTTCAAGTAAACTGCGATGCCTGAGCAAAATTGCTTCATATTTGTCACAATTTTGTAGACCTATAGGCTGTATGTCCGCATCAAATTTTTAGCTTCCGCCGTCTTACCAGAGTTTAGTATTCAATTCTTCCGCCACGCCAAAATGTTCCACATTTTTGACGGTTCCTCAAGTTTAGGCCAGCAATTGCATTCCAACCGCTTGGGTTACAGCAGCAAGGCCAATGCACTGCCTGTTACTCAATATGTTCTGTCATTGTATTAAACCTTAGATGTTTTCATCGAACTAAACAGATAAAAGACTTTTTAAGTATTTATGTTGGGTGTCGCCCACACTTAAGATGGTGACTCCTTTTGGGCACATATTGTTGGTTGACGGCTCAAATTAAAAAAATATTTGACGAACCGTTCCAAAATCATATCATTTGTCGTTCTAACACCCTCCGCGCAATCCCGCTTCACTATTCAAAACTTCCGTACAGGGCAGTTTTAGCCGATGTCTGACGGTTGAGCTGGAGCTGCTGGTTATTACTATACTCATTCGAAAGATCTCTATGAGCTCTACATCTTTGCTTTTTTTATAGCTTTTCTGTATTCTGTATTTCTGTACTGTTATATATAGATATAACCGGTTTTCTTATTTTCTTATTAGTTGATTTTGCAGAAATCAAATAATGCGTTACTAAGATATGCACGTCGTAAAATTAAACTAAGGGTGTCGATTTGAAGGACTGTGAGACGGCGTATTCTGGGTTGTCCTACATCTGGATTGTCCTACATTTGCTGATTGGCTCTTTGTAAATGCACGTGTTAATTGCGCCCGCCTACTAGGTATATAGTGTTAACTGCAGTATGACGTCTCACGTATACAATAGCTGAGTAATTCCTTAAATTTTAAATTTGAATGTATTCTACTGTAAAGGGTACGTAATTACATTTTAATGCCTTCGTGACATTGTGAAACATTTTAAATTCAAGTTTTAGAATCGACTTGGAAATGCTATTATTTGGATAAACCTCATTTAGTTGCAATGATAAGCCAAGTTTAGCGATTGTTTTCAAGCTTTATTACCACCTAAAAGCCTCTAAAATTTAACTTAATCCCGTTAAATGTTTTGGAATTGGCAGAAGAGGCAAAAGAAAAGGCAATTAAACGATTGCGAGACACTTCGCCACACTATTGTTCTCTCTGGGTGGGTACTTGACCTTAGTCTTAAGGAAAGGAAAGAATTTGTGTAGATGAACTTAAAGGGAGGGGCAAGTTATAGGAAAAATAAAATATCAATGCCTAAAATATAAGTTTTAATTTGTTAAATAAATTTGTACTCGTGATTAACTGCTAACTACTGAAAGTTTAAAATAGCATTTAACTTTGAACATTAATCTGTAATCTATAATTAAATTTTGTGATTTCTTGATTATATAGAATATCTGTGATCTAGATTCTGTGATCTAGAATGTGATATGGACAAAGTTTTCGTTGATTTAGAGTTATGCCAGTGTTTACCTACAAAGTACAATTTTTAAATTAAAACTAATTTTCTTAACCTAACACAACATCTGACAGTTAATATTATTTCCGCTAAAGTTCTAAAAATGTACAAAAGTTTAGTAGAATGAACGTACACTATAGTTTAATCATGGCCCCCCTCATTTAGTTAATGTGCAACAATTTCCTGTAAACTGAGCTCCTTCTGCATTTAGAAAAGGTGTAATTAAAGTATGGCGAAGTGACTCACTACCGATTTGAAGGTGGTGTCAAGGTTGATTATCCGTGGCATGATCAACTTCCAACTGCTGCGGTACGCTGCTATCATAAAAATGCAGTTTTTGCGAAAACATGAACAATTTTTCCTAGCGATTGTGGAGCATTTACTATGCAAACTACAGGGTTGCCACTTAGTAGACGTGTTTTACACAAAATACTCCGGGACATTTTTTAGTAATACCAAGAGTACATAATAACTAAGAGTGTGACAAGCGTCCCACTCTTAGTTATTAGGCTGCAGACATCATCTGCACAATAACGGCCTGCCCCCCCCCCCACACCTGAGTACCTGGTGACCCCCCCACAACTGAGTACCAGGTACACAATTGTGCACCAGCACTCGCTTGTATGTTTACATGTTGAAGCTCAAAAGTGGCCAGCTGCTGATAGAATGTTTTTGGCTTCAAGAGCTTTTTTAAACATACAAGCGAGTGCTGGTACACAACTATGTACCTGGTACTCAGTTGTGGGGGGGTCACCAGGTACTCAGTTGTGGGAGGGGGTAGGCCGTTATTGTGCAGATGATGTCTGCAGCCTAATAACTAAGAGTGGGACGCTTGTCACACTCTTAGTTATTATGTACTCTTGGTAATACCCCGATTGCTGCTTTCTAGCTAATATGGTAGCTTGCCAAGTGTGGGAAAAACAGGCAAAATCTAGGTTGAACATACATTTTAGCTAATTTCTTCATAACGAAGAGCGATTTCATGATACTTAAAAAGGGTTCCCATATATTTAATAGTGGAATCGAATGAAATAGGCGATGTCTCACGAAAAAATTTACTTTCGTCTGAAAAAACTTTGGAAAATTAAATTAGTTCGAAAATGCTGTAAAATAATTTCCGAAAACTAAAGTTAGTTTCACTGTATTCATTAGATTATATATATACACATAAAATGTATGTCTTCAAATGCAAATGTCTTTTTATGTAACTACACTGAATGAATAAATGAGTAATAATGGTTCAAAGTCGATGACTCCAAAAGGAATCACCACCTTAAGTCAGGTAAGGTCAGTGAGTAGAATTGGTGAATAATGAGTTAAAAAGCTATAAATTTAAATTCCACTCTTAAATAGTTAAATTTAAATATACTCCATTCCACTCTACAAGAGTCAAAATTTAATATACTCCATTCTACTTTACTGTTTAGCAAAAAAATCCGTAAGACTGCATTGTATATATATATATATATATATATATATATATATATATATATATATATATATATATATATATATATATATATATATATATATATATATATATATATATATATATATAATCATCAGCTATAGTTAGTCAAGCTAATTAAAACTGTCAAGATAATCAAACTATACGAAACTCTACCCATCAGGTACATACTTCAACAAAGCTTGTTTGTCAGCGCGTGTTTGTAAGAAGGTGTCGACAGCAAATTTAGCCAGAATATTACAGATTTTGTTTGTTTTCGTGATTTAGACAAAATCCCAAGTTATGTGTGCATTAAATAAAAAGTTTCTGACGTCAGTCAGCTTGATCTGGAGTGCGAGTTTTAAACACAACGTTTATCATGAACGCCTAAATTAGAGGCAAGCGAAGATTAATATTGGAGTACCGATCCGAAGTCAAAAAATTAAACTTCCATAAATAATGTCAGTACACATGGGAAGACGTAAATTATACTAATTGGATTTGTTAAAAAAACGAAATAAACATACGCTATACGAACAGTTGTTAAGTGAAGAACTGCCAATTAATGAATACTATAGTTACAGTATAGGCTACACCAAGAGCGTTACACAGTATACATTGCACAGTGAAGTAATAACTTCTATTCCTGCCATTCCCCCTCTGCTGTATCAGCGACCTTTGTTAACTCGTGTCAGTTTGCTCAAGAGAACATAATATAAGATTATGCTACTAGACACTCTCTAGGTTATCAGAGAACTATGCTCTGTTTGCTAACGGCTGACCCCCTCCACGCAAGTTAAACCCATCATGTCAACGAAATTCGTACCCGATGTTAGTGCTCGAAAGCTCGATGCAGATACAAAATACGCTTACGTACAGCTTGTGTTTTCGTAGCACGTAAACGTAGAGCGAGCGAGCATGCCTCGTTTGACCAGGAAGGTACATTAGAGAACAAACCATAGTTTTCGCTTTGATAATAGAGAGCATGCTGACTGAGTGGCATACTCTTATTATTACTTTGGTTCACTGAAGATACGCTGCCTGATGCTTGATAGCTCTAGATTGTTCTACCTAAGATCAAGAGTACATAATGATAAGAGTATGACAAGCCTATCACTCTATGCAATGAAGGCAAAAACTATGCGATGCGCGCTAACGGCTTACCCCCCCACAAATTGGCCCCCTCTCACACCGCCCCTATATGGGTACATAGTTCCAAACGGGGGTCGCTCACTCGCTTAGTATATTTTGTACATCTATGTGTTAAGCATACACGCTTGCACCCCCTCCCCAAATTGGGCCCCTGTTAATTTCAGCGTGTAATTATGCAAAGCAGTGAGCGACCCCCGTTTGGACCACGTACCCATATAGGGGCGGTGTTAGAGGGAGCCAATTTGTGGGGGGGGGTAAGCCGTTAGCGCGCATCGCATAGTTTTTGTCTTCACTGCATAGAGTGATAGGCTTGTCATACTCTTATCATTATGTACTCTTGCTAAGATTAAGAAGCTACTTAAGCTTTATTGGTGCGTTCCTGAATGAAAATTTAAGCGACTGCGGGCCGTTTACGGCCTGCAAATTTTGGTTTTCACCCAACACTGTGCACTGTATAGTTAGTTACTGGTTTGCATTTCAATGCTTTTCCTCATGTCATAGTTGCCTGCATAAGCGTACCCCTTCGAGATGAGTTTTTGTTGAAATGCAGGTAAACAGTTATAAACGTTAAACCTGATGCACCGTACACTTAATGTGCTAATACAGGAAGAGCACAGAGTCACACTCCTGGTTCTACATGCCACTATGCCACTATGTAGATCCGGTAAAAAGACTTAGAACAATAAACCAACTCACTGACAAAGTGGTCATATTATTAATGTAGCACTTGGTTGCTTCGTACAAGGGTGGTGTTGTGAATAGAAGGCTCTAAAAGCTTCATGTTACAGCCAATAAAAAGTATTCTAGCCAACTTAACTGAGGCTCACTTTAAGCAGAGCTTTTATGTCAGTAGTATTAAGCCGGGGAGAAGTATAAGCATGACATTTTGTTGGTTCATTCTTTCTCTTTCGTCTCAAGGAAAATCAATTTGCCTTTCCATCAGATAATCTACTTCAGTCCTTTCCGCACACTAGAGTCCGGTTAGTTCTGGATAGAAGCAAACCATTTGCCTTTACCGTAAAAAGCTAACCAAATAAATTTCCATGGCCACAAACAGTGAAAACAAATTAAAAATACTCAAGTTTTCATTTAAAAATTTTTATGCTAATCTGGTTAATCATAAATAACAACGGTATTATGACAATAGTATACATATTATAAAGAAAATAAGATTTAGTTTTCGTATTTACAGTTCAAACAATAGGTACTAAACTTCAAGTTTTTATCGCGCCTAAAGGCGAGATAGGTGTTATCACAGGTGGACAAGGGGGGAAAGGGGGGGGGATTCCCCCCTCGGCGAAGTCGTCCACAGGGGTCGCGAAATTCTTCCCACAAAGGGTAGGAAAATTGGACACAAGGGGTAAGAAAATTGCCCAAAAATAGGTTTTACGACTAACATTTCCAAAAATTTTCCGACTTCGCCGGAAGTTTTCACTTAAAATCAATACTTTTTGCAAAAAGCGGTCCGAAAAACGCGTTTGGTCAAAAATCGTTGTTTTTTGTTAAAAAATAGCAAACTCGCTTAAAATCGCTTTCAAAAGTACCCCTAAAAAATTGCTCTCACAAGGGGTACCCAAATTTGCTTCCACAAGGGCCAGTGAAATTTTACCTCCAGTTCAGGTATGGGTGTTCTCCTTTCTAATTCTAAATGAACTGCGTATCCTCAACACTAAACTTTCCTACCAGTGCACAGCTTTGCTGTCAGTAGCAATTACTGTTTTTATACGAAAGAGGCTACTCCTCGAGTGAATTATGAGCTTCGACAAATATTTCACCCAGCTTCATTATTCCGCTGGAGCGGAATATATTCCCCGGTTTCATTGTATGTAATGCATGTACGTTGTTGAAATTCTCGAATGCCTCTTCTATCTTTAACACATGGGCTAGTATTTGTATTTTTATCTCGCCTAAAGGCGAGATAGCTGTTATCGAAACTTGCCCGTTCTGAACTACACTGACCCAGTACTGGGAATTCTATCTATTCTCAATACACGTCTGGTTTCTGTTTCTGTTTTTACTGCGAGGGGGCTGTGACTTAATTTTGAAGATGATAACTGTATTTTTAATCAAGTTTTTTTGATAAGCTTGCTGTGCCGTGAATGGTGCCAAATTTAAATTTTGGAACATTTTTGTTTCAGGAGGGGGCTTCATTTTGTTTCTTTAACAAGTTTCAGGATCCATAATACAGGGCCCCCTTCGGTTATAACAGAAGTGTCTCAGTAACATTTGCAAATATGCAAATTAGTTTCAGGAATGTCCAGTTCACTTGCAGCTAAATGTCAACGTTGCGAAGCGGTAACTTTCTCGGTTTGGCACAAGTCTAAAATACAAATGGTAAAAATTTTAAACTGCTTAATGGGATTTTTAAACTGCTGCTATCGACACAGTTTTTAGTTGTTATGTAGTTTGGTCACGCAAATTGGGTTTACATCTTTCTTGGCCCATGATAAATAAAACAGAGGCAGATGTTTACAGAGGGTGCATATTAAAGATCTTGCTTGGTTTTGAAGTGCTGGAGCTGGATTGATTGCAAATGGATAAATCTATTAACTGTTGTTTTAGTCCGTCTAAAAATTTAAAGCACAAAGCTTTATTAGTAGTATCCTAACAAAGTATGCTCAAAGCTACTGAAACGACATCGACAGTGAGAGTGAATCAGATCTGAATATGGTTTTGGCGGCTTTCGGTAGTCAGTTCATCTCCAAAACAATATTCACATCCAGCAAATGTCTAGTCCTGACCCTGCGTCGAGATACTGCTCCTTTTAGGAGCCAGCTTGTTTAGAGTCAACCAGAAACAATAAAAGCAATGGTGTCAGCTTTTGGAAAAGTTGTATCGAAATCTGTTTTTGAAGTTTCACTAAGTTTCGTGGTATAAATCTTCTGAAATTAAGCAATACGCCCTGGCGTTGTTTGTAAGTCAAATACTCCGCGACCATTTATCGATTAGTAAATGTTTGTTGACAAAATTCAGTATAAAATAACTGTCCGAATGGCACAAATGACATTGAGATTAGCAAACGACTAATACTGATTACACACTCGTAAATAAAGATTAGTTAGTTAATTAGCAGCTGATCTTCGCCCAATTTAGTTTCGAATTTAGTTTTATGAAAACCAGGTATTGCGAGTGACGTGAGCTGCCATTACACCACCAGTAAAAGAGGTGTAGTGGTTAAGACTTTCGCCTAGCACCACAATAACCCGAGATCGAGTCGCAGTTGGAGAAGAATTTTTTAATTTTATAAAGAAGGTTGTCTCAGAAAGAAGATATACAGACATGTATTCCTCATTATTAGTTCCGGTATTGGTATATATCTTATAAGAAGATCCTGAGCTTTAGATGAGCTATCATAGAACTGGGACTGTGAAGACTTTACTCAAAATCTTAACAACATTAAACCTTAGGACGTTTCAAAACAAAAGTGTTTATTTTCTTTTGTGGAGGAAAGTTTAAAGACCTACTTTCTGAGGAATCTGTCTCAAATTAATAGTTTCTTGAGACTAGATGGCGGACTAAATATGTAGATTGAAAAATCTGTATCTGGAAATCTTTTGTCTATGATATCCCACTAGCCCAAAAGCGAAATAATACCCTTTTAGGGGTAATCTTGTTTTTATTCCTGCTGGGCAGGAATGTTTAAAAAGAAAATGGATATGTTTTGCACACCGTGAGCCATTTCTCTACCTAGAAGCCCTATCTTCAACACAGTGCGGTTTTTGTTTTGATTATGCAAATTAGGCTAGCAAGTATAGCAGGCATTAGTAGTAGGCAGTAGGCATTTAGTAGCAGGCAGTAGTATATTAGTGCTAGCAGGCTAGCAAGAGAACTGACTGCTTCATGCAGTCTTCGACTGTCAGCAATCAAAACGATTGCAAATTTTTGAGCATCAGTGTAGCCTGGGAGCTGCACACAGGTGCGTTAGGTAGGTAATTCATAGAGCTTCCTCAGGACATCGAACTTCGGTCTGATAGTTCGGTGGAATGCAAGATGTTGAAAGAAAGTAAAGTAATAGCAAAACTTTGATACTGTTTAGATTTTTGGCGTTTGGTTTAAAAGTAGTTTGAAATTGAAACAACTGAAAGAAATCAGGTGAAGTTGGATGGTACATCAACTTGGAGGTTCTGAAGTTTGAATGGAAATTGGGAACGAAGATAATTTGCGCAGTAGAATAATAACAGGTCTACGTCGGAATATTGCCCCCTTTTGGGCCTACTTGTTTATATTTTAAGAATTTTGTGGACATCTTTAAGCTGATGTTGGTTGGAGGGGGACTTCCTTTTCTTAATTTATTGATTTCAGGATTATTCGTCGCTTAATAACCCCCTTGGTTGAAGTAAAACTTCAATGTGACATGATATGTAAATTAGCTTCCGCCACTAGCTGACAGTTCTAATTCTAATTTTAAATTATTGTCAGCCAACAAAATTCACGAATGTAACAAGCAAACCAATTCACCTATATTTAGTATCAATAATATCAAGCTGCATCAATAACAAGTATACAAATTCATGTTTCATCACATCAAGTTATTGACCGACGATGGTCGAGTTGGGCCTATTGCAGACTACAGATACTCGACCACCAGCTTCCATAGTAAAAGAAAAATGTGAAACAGTTCGTTTGAATAGTTTGAATAGGTCAAAGACGGACTTTGTACAATTTCTAAAGGCAGGGAATTCCAAAATTTGACACTTCTAACACTAAAAATATTTTTGCGGACGTCTAACCGAGATTGGGTTGAACACAATTTGAGAGGGTGTCCTCTGGTTGTTAATAAGTTACTGAAACTAAAAAAACTCGTCAAAATTTAAGTCAACCAAATTATTTACTATTTTATATAACAAAATTAAATCTTTAAGTGTGCGCCTAGTCTGCAGGGTTGGTAAATTTAAATACAGCAATCGTTGCTCGTAACTTAAATTGCTAAACCCTGGCAAGCGCCGGGTGAACAATCTTAGCACCCTTTCAAGCATAATAATATCTTTTTATCTTTTTGCAAGTGCGGGTTCCAAACTTCACTAGCATATCCAATTTTGATCTAACAAACGCATTATATAACTTAAGGAGAAACGAAGCAGAGTTGTATTTGAAGTTTTTATAAATTAGGTTAATCATTTTGGAACCAGATTTCTCTATATGCTTACTGAATTTTAAATCAGGTGTCATCAATAACCCTAAATCTGTAATTTCATTTGCGCAATTCATTTGGTTTGTGCCAAACAAATACCCAAATTTCTGATTTCCATGTCCCACGTAAAACATATTGCATTTTTCAAAAGCTACTTTAAGTTTGTTTACAAAACTCCAACTTGTAATGGTATTAATGTCAGATTGTATATTCTGATGACTCATAGCAGAATTATAAGCTAAATAAAATTTCGTGTCATCTGCGAATATTTTTGCAGCCATAAATTTCAGACAATCTTCTATGTCATTCATAAATATAAGAAAAAGGTGAGGTCCAAGAATGCTTCCTTGAGGCACTCCTGAAGTTGTATTTGTCATTTTCGATTTTACTCCATTTATTTGCACATATTGGTAACGATTTTGTAAATAACTTTTTATCCACTGGAATAACTTTCCACTTATTCCGTATCCTTTCAGTTTTGCTAAAAGCAATTTATGGGACACTGAATAGAAAGCCATTGCTATGTCAAAATGTAAAATATCTACAAGTTTCTTAGCATCAAGAGATTTTGTCCAATGATCGAGAGTTTCAGCAAAGATAATCAATAGAACAGCCGCTAATTCACGGATCCACAAGGGATACAAAGGAATCAATAAAATATCAGTCCAAAACGTGAATACCCAAATCAACGTTCACCTTTCTTCCGTTACCGGTTTCGAGTGGTTCTCCCACTCTTCATCAGACGGATCCTGTCCCTTCTGCGCCGCAAAATTTCAGGAAATGGGAAGGTCGGGGACAAAGTTATTGATTGGGAGGTTGGGCGGGACCGCGATGTAAATGTCCGGGGGGCTTCACAACTTGGGGATAAAGTTCTGTCCTGGGGGGCCTGGGGAGTGGGGAGGGACTGTGGCACAAATGTTCGGGGGGCTTCAGGAGGCTCAGGACGGTTTTCAACAGAATGGATGCTAGTAAACTCGGACCCGGGGGGCGGGGACTTGTTGAAACGCAGGATATGTTCCCAATTGATTCCAAAAGGATAGTCAGTAAAAAGTTGGCTGATCCATTGTTTTTCTTTCTTCTTTCTACTAGTTTCTTCTTCGGCAGAATCAATAACAGTAACACGTAAGTCCTTCAAATCGTGGTTGTGGTTTCTAAAATCACAAGATAAAGGTTTACTAGCATCCATTTTGCGGATATCGTGTCTGTGGCCATGGAATCGTTGGGAGAGGGAATTTCCACTTTCCCCCACATACTGCGATGGACACCCATCTATCTCCGCCAAGTACACAATTCCGGTACTTTTACAGTCAAAACTGTCCCTTATTGGATATTGTAATCCAGTGATAGAGCCTCTTAAATGAGCTCACTTCCTTGATGGCTGGGCAGAGAACACAGTTTCGGCTGCATTTTGAGGTTCCGCCGGACTCGTTACTTCGGTTTAAGGTGCCGGTGCC
This sequence comes from Trissonchulus latispiculum, assembly GCA_030248195.1. Lineage (NCBI taxonomy): Eukaryota > Metazoa > Nematoda > Enoplea > Enoplida > Ironidae > Trissonchulus > Trissonchulus latispiculum. The sequence goes on from JASAND010018127.1 coordinate 14,003, forward strand.
AGGCGTGGGAAGTTTAGCCCTGACGAGAATGTTGCGGAATTTGGGTGGTGGCCTCCAATATAGTTTTATATTTGTGTTCAGTCCAGTTAAAAAATGTTCATGCCGCTGTAAGATACCCCTGACGCCATCTAGATCAGGATGGTAGGGTAAGACAAGGTACAACAACTTTTCCTCGTTTTCAAGATCTGCCGGGGTCTTCGTTGACAGCAACTGTTCTCGGGTAAACGATAGGGCCTTCGTGATTCTGCGCTGAACCTTGCCTCTCGGGTACCCTCTCTTAACCAGATCTTCCTTTAATTGGGCACACCGCGTCTTGGCTGTATCAGGGTCAGAGCAAATGCGGCAAATCCGGAGGGCCTGGCTATAGGCAATAGGCAACTTGTGCTGGAGAGGATGGCAAGAGTCGTAATGAAGATATCAGCACTATATCAGCTTGTTTCGGAAACACTCATCTATGTCCTCCCAAATTGACGTTGACACCTGTGACTATCGTCTTCTGCGGAAGAAGGCGAATAAACTGCGGAAAATCAGTAATCTGTCGGAGAAGGACGCAATTGAAGCCCTTCGACTGAAGATGAGCTGTATTCAGAGGGAATCTTCCACGACCAGACGGAACAGAAGATTCATTCGTAACCGCAGAAAACAGCCGCCTCCTATTCCGGCTGATAATGAACTGAACAAGGTGGTCATCGATCTGAATTCCGTTGGAATCACGAAAGAGCAAAAGCTTGTTCTTTCCAAAGGCCTCGGTTTTTCTCCTCGTCCCCGGGAATTCAACAGATATGATCTGCTAACCAGCGTGTCTAAGTTCTGCAATCAGGTGACGCGCTCCTTTCCTGGGAATCTTCAGGCCAAGGTATTTTGTGATTCCATCAAAAACGACGTACAAGCCATCCCACTCCATCGAAGAAGCTCAAACCTGACCTGGGCAGAGAAAAACGCCCTTAGGGAACTGCGTCAGAACCAGGACATTGTCATCAAACCCGCTGATAAGGGACGAGCTGTAGTTGTCTGGTCCAAAGAGTCCTATCTCTTGGAAGCAAAGCGGCAGCTGGATGATGCAAACACCTATACACGCAACGCTTTCGATAAATCCCAATGTTATTCCCAGGTCGTTGCCCACCATGTGGAATATTGGCATGCCCGCGGCGCACTCAGCGACAGGCAGCGCCAGCTGCTGACCCTGAAGGTGCCAAAGCTGCGAGATTCTATCTTCTCCCAAAAGTCCATAAACAGAAGTCTCCGTGTCCCGGGAGACCGATAATCTCTGCAAATGGGTGTCCCACTGAGAAAATCAGTGTTTTCGTGGACTCCCAACTTAAACCTTTGGTCCGTCAGATTCCTTCCTTCATCCAAGATACTAATGACTTTCTGCGGAAACTTGGGTCTCTGACTGTGTCAGCTGACTGTATTCTGGCTACTGCTGACGTAACCAGCCTCTACACCAACATCCCTCACCATCTGGGACGAGAGGCTTGTAAAGAGGCGTTGTATTCAAGATCTGATACCAATTATCCTACCGAAATGATTCTGAAATTCGTTGACCTGGTTCTGACCCTCAATGTGTTCGAATTTAATGGGGAGTTCTACACCCAGAGAGAAGGCACTGCAATGGGTACAAAGATGGCCCCCAACTATGCCAACATCTTCATGGGTTACGCTTTCGAAAAGAAGTTATTTGCCATGGTCGAAGAAAAGCCCATTGCATGGTGGCGCTACATTGACGACATATTCATCGTCTGGAAAGGTTCCCGAGATGGACTGGACAGGTTTTTGAATCTGGCGAATGGCCTTATCCCGAGCATCAAACTGGAAGTTGACATTGGCGTAAGCAAAGTCAACTTTCTGGATGTCTCTGTGGAACTACGTAACGTCCAAATAGTCACCGACCTATATATGAAACCTACGGACACTAGGCAATATCTTCATTACGACTCTTGCCATCCTCTCCAGCACAAGTTGCCTATTGCCTATAGCCAGGCCCTCCGGATTTGCCGCATTTGCTCTGACCCTGATACAGCCAAGACGCGGTGTGCCCAATTAAAGGAAGATCTGGTTAAGAGAGGGTACCCGAGAGGCAAGGTTCAGCGCAGAATCACGAAGGCCCTATCGTTTACCCGAGAACAGTTGCTGTCAACGAAGACCCCGGCAGATCTTGAAAACGAGGAAAAGTCGTTGTACCTTGTCTTACCCTACCATCCTGATCTAGATGGCGTCAGGGGTATCTTACAGCGGCATGAACATTTTTTAACTGGACTGAACACAAATATAAAACTATATTGGAAACCACCAACCAAATTCCGCAACATTCTCGTCAGGGCTAAACTTCCCACGCCTGGCACCGGCACCTTAAACCGAAGTAACGAGCCCGGCGGAACCTCAAAATGCAGCCGAAACTGTGTTCTCTGCCCAGCCATCAAGGAAGTGAGCTCATTTAAGAGCTCTGTCACTGGATTACAATATCCAATAAGGGACAGTTTTGACTGTAAAAGTACCGGAATTGTGTACTTGGCGGAGATAGATGGGTGTCCATCGCAGTATGTGGGGGAAAGTGGAAATTCCCTCTCCCAACGATTCCATGGCCACAGACACGATATCCGCAAAATGGATGCTAGTAAACCTTTATCTTGTGATTTTAGAAACCACAACCACGATTTGAAGGACTTACGTGTTACTGTTATTGATTTTGCCGAAGAAGAAACTAGTAGAAAGAAGAAAGAAAAACAATGGATCAGCCAACTTTTTACTGACTATCCTTTTGGAATCAATTGGGAACATATCCTGCGTTTCAACAAGTCCCCGCCCCCCGGGTCCGAGTTTACTAGCATCCATTCTGTTGAAAACCGTCCTGAGCCTCCTGAAGCCCCCCGAACATTTGTGCCACAGTCCCTCCCCACTCCCCAGGCCCCCCAGGACAGAACTTTATCCCCAAGTTGTGAAGCCCCCCGGACATTTACATCGCGGTCCCGCCCAACCTCCCAATCAATAACTTTGTCCCCGACCTTCCCATTTCCTGAAATTTTGCGGCGCAGAAGGGACAGGATCCGTCTGATGAAGAGTGGGAGAACCACTCGAAACCGGTAACGGAAGAAAGGTGAACGTTGATTTGGGTATTCACGTTTTGGACTGATATTTTAATGATCGAGAGTTTGTAACAATTGGCTCACAGTGGATCTTTTGGCTCTGAAGCCATGTTGATTGCACGAGATTAATTTGTTAACATCTATAAAACGTAAATGTACTTCATCCAAGATAGATTCCATCAGTTTTGCACTCGAACTCAGAAAGCTTATGGGTCGTAATTTTTCAAAGCATGTTTATCTCCTTTTTTAAATACCGGTGCCAACTTAGCAATTTTCCACTCATCAGGCAGGACTGAATTTTTGAAGGAATACTTAAATATTTTTGGGAGTGGATAAGCTAAGATTTCCGCAAATGTTATTAAAAACCACTGTGGAATACCATCTGGACCATTTTCTTTAAATGATCTAAAACTGTTGCACAGCTGTTGCAGTTGATTCAGTTGACGCTGTTCCGGTAAAGTAGCGCTGCTAAAGAAAGAAATAAGCTTGGATAATGCATCTTCCGTTTTTGTATTTAAAAAGCATGTTTGCATAATATCTTGCATTTCTCGTAGAAGGAAATCCTGTCGGAATGCAGTACGAGCGGAAACATTTCGTGGCCTGCTAGGACGTATCAAAAACCGGGCTAAGCAGGTTGAAACGCATTGACGCAGATTGTGAATAACTTCGATGTGCATGAGGGAACATTTGGGGGTGGGGTAAACCGGCGGGCAGAGGTCGCCGGAAACCAGATTTTCCGGTGTTTTCCCCAAAACAAAAAAATCAGGATCTGGGGGGAGGTAAGATACCCCATTGGGGTGAGCACAAGGTCCTGGGGTGGGTGAGAAACCCCATTCCCCATCCACTTCCCATGTATGTGAGCGACCCTCTGGAGGAGCTCCAGGTCTGGAGTGTGCAAATCCCCCAACCCGCTCCTCCAAGCTAATGTATGAGTTCGACCCATTTGTCTTTAAAAAGGGTTGTATAAGAAGGGTTGTATATATATATCTATCTATATATATATATATATATATATATATATATATCTATATATATATATATATATATATATATATATATATATGTATATATATGTATGTATGTATGTTTAATTGTAGACATAGTCCGACATCGAGATATTGTTCTTTTTAGGGCCGACTTGTTGAAGTTTACATAGGGAAGTGCTCAAAAGTCTGTTTCAGATTTTTCGTATATACGTTTTGTTTCTATAAACCATACTGTGCACAGAAAACAGCTGCGTAAACAAACAAGGAACTGTCCAGAAAAGTCCCATCGACACACCAGACTGCTTGCTTTGCCAGAAGTTGCAAATTACCCGGAGAACCCATCATAAGAAATCGATTAGCGTCCTGATTTCCGGAATCATGTTGAAAGAATTTTCAGAAACATAGAAAGTAACAGAAAGACATAAAAATCATAATTTGTGCAGATCAGAAATATGTAATGGAATTCATAAAATAAAATGTTAAAAGTAACCTAAAATCAGCCTTAAAAGAGGTTTCAAAATAATCAAATCACCAGGACGAATTCTCATGCCATGGAATTGTGAAGAAGAGCGAAGGTCATCAACATGGAATGTAATTGTCGAATAATGTCCAAGCAATAATTGTATAGATTATCATGTTTGTTTAGCTAGAGTTGCCAGTATTCAGTAGAAATCAGGAAATTCACCAATAGGGTTCAAGGTTCACATTCAATTAAGACATTAATATTAGTTCTAAACACGATTTTAAGTCTAATTAAGTTTTACTAATGCATGACTACTAATGATACTAATCCAGGAAGGGTAGAAGAGGGGTACTTCAGTCCTAACCCCTTCGGTTTACCGTCCCTTCAGCAAATGGAGTTGTTACTCCCACACGAAGATAACAGTCGACAACTAAACTAAGCTTAGGTGAATTGGTGAGTATCGCCCATAGTAGTCAAGTATAGCCCTCCCTGTAAAGATAATTTAATTACTAATGCACGTATGCTAGTCAGCAGGAAGTTATAAACCTGAAACACAAAGTTTATGTGTATAATTAAGGCGAAAATTAGTCGTAAAATTGCCTATAAAACGGAAATGTACATCTAAAAACAACGAATATTGGAAGATGGTTCAATACTAGGTGCAACATAGCTAAGTACGTAGTTAGGTAGGGTTAATTAGTGATAATTAAGCATTAACTAGGTAATAATTATTTAAATTTAATATTTTTGGTCAGAAAATGACTTGGGCTAAAATGAAAGAGAATTTGATTCTGATTCGAAAAATCCAAACCCGACTTTTCAACTCCAAATAATAAGAAAGTTATAAAGGAAAATGTTTTTGTAAGATTACTTTTTGTGTCGTAATCTTACCACTCCAAAAAGGAGTGTTCTAAAATTGGTTTTCTTTTTGGTTTGACTTAAGTCAAACCTTTTTCCTTTCTCATTGTCTGGGAGGTTGTCTACCTCCCAGACTACACTTAAGTCAGGTGTTGTTCCACTTTCCCTCTTTCTTTTCTCTCCCTCTGCTAGGCCTCTTTCTTCCAAGGCCTAGCAATTGTCCTCGCCTGAACTTTTGGCCGAGGACAAGGCCAACAAGAGGAAACAAAAAGAAAATAGTAGGATTAGCCCAGGTCATTGGGTTTAGAGGGGGCTTACCTCCCTCAATAATAATAATAATAATTTTAATGTAAGTAGTTAGGCATAAGTAGATAAGTACGTAGATTATTGTGATGTAACTTTTAAGCTATAGAAAATTATGTATCTTGTGTATTAACTCAACAAAGTTGTGAAATTTCACGAAAATTCCCCTTTGGTTATGTTTATGTGTTAAAGAAAGTTTCGCAAAATTTCGCCAAGTTTCGGCACTGGAAATATATCAAAAATGGTTCAGTTGGGGGGGCAATAAATCCAAAATCTCATTAATTTCCACCCCCAACGGCCAGCTGGGTCAACCCGCTGCAGCGCAGCACACGGAAAAGGTGGCAAGCTTCTAGAAGGTTCTAGAATCTTCTAGATGCTTTGCCTTAAAATCAAAGAAGAAGCGAGCTCCAGGTCTCGCTAATGACCTGTCACCGAGCTGTCAGCAAAACTGTCAGCTCGGTCCCAAAATTTTATTTTAAATCAGTGTTCGTTTGAGAGCAACCGAAAGCGGTTGCTTCCCCTCTCCTTTATGCGCTCTCCAGTGCAGTTGGTACTGCATGGGGGTTAAAAGCGCATTCCCCCGGTTAGGTTAAAACTAGAACTTTTCTGGCCTTCGGGCCAGAAAAGATATTGAGAAAAAACAACGAACACTTACCAACTAGGGCCAAATAGGTTTTTTATGCCTGGCCGCGAACTGAGGAGAAAAAACGCTAGGATTTCAGAGGCCATTTTGGCCAACTTTTTTATACTTTTGAGGCCAATGGGCCATTACTTTTTTATAATCTGATCTTTCTTCTTTTGTGGGCCTTTGGGCCAATTTTTATACACCTTTTGTAAGGCCAATGGGCCAATTTTTGTACACGTTTTTTGGGCTATGGAGCCCCACTTTTTCTACTCAACATTTTTGGGCCTAAGGCCATATTTTAGTTATGATAGCATGTATAGGCCTCGCGCCACTTTTATTTTATCTTGTTTTCTTTACTTCTTCTTCTTCATTATTTTATTATTTCAATAAAGGGACAGCTCATGTAAACCCCTCCTGTTCGATGGAGGTCTTGAGAATTGTCCCTATTTCTGTTTTTCTGTTTTTCGTGCCGACACCCTCTGTATATCGAGGTTTGCTGACCTCCACCTCCAATTATTCTATTCATTTTTGTCATCTTTTGTTTATAATTTTCGGTCAAGCCACGACCGAGTTTTACTAATTTTAACAAGGTCCTTTTTGACCCTAAATTTGGGTTTAAAGTAGATTATGGGATTATTAAGCGGGGACCCAACCCCTAAGTTTGAGTTAGAGGGTCCCTTTACTACGACCCTATTTTTTATTAAGTTAGTTAACAGAAGCATTTACCCCACAGCCGGCAACTAGGAGTTGCCGGCCATATTGTTTTAATCTCAGGCTTTGTTAAGCCTTAAAAAGCATTGTTTATAGCATTGTATCATTGTTTGTCGTAGGTCGGTGGTAAAATAATAGGTTACTAAATTACCAGTTAAGCTTCTAAATCTGGCTTCTTAAAAATAACTAATCACCTTTCCAAACATAATTATTAAGAGTTTCACGGGGAATGACCGGCTTCCCCACAAATTAATTTAAGTATTGTTGGTAGTTTTGTTTGTTAATAGTAGTTTTGTTTAGTAATGATTGCTTAGCAATCATTACTCACACGGCTTTCATAAAGTTCCAAAGTTCTCAAAATTACCAAAATTCCGCGCTACAAACTGAGTTTTAGATACCTAAAACTCATAACAAGTTCTCATTTAAATTCGGTTAATTTAGTACGTTTAAAATAATAGCTAGCAGTATAGGTCATTCAGTATTAATTAGAGTCGGTGTCCATCTAGATTGTTTATAATGTTTGTAATTATGTCCGTTATTAGGATTAGTTAGATAGGTACTTACCTAAGAAATTGTGTGCTTGTGTATGCGTGAATTGTATAAATGGCATTGTATTGACCTCCATGACTGTATCCGCGTTGACTCGCGGAAACTCCTTCTGTCTGACGAAGGTTGTGAGCATCGCTGGAGTAATTAAGACTCAGACCTTAAGCAGGAATGAAGTGTATGTGTGATTTGTATGAATGATTATATTCTTTATTAATAAGAACTTGTTTTAGTCTGAATGTTGCATAAGTGAGGTATAAGTGGTTATTAACGTAGGTATTGTATAAATGTTGTATGATTTTGATTAACTAACATATAGGATTACGTAGTTCAATACTAGCTTACCTAGGACCTTTGTATGTACACTTTATGTAATGTAGTTGTCAATTGTAAGC
>JASAND010018128.1:0-21279 GCA_030248195.1 Trissonchulus latispiculum
GGATACACTATTTTTGCCTTTGACCTGACACCAGACAATATTGATACAGGGGCAATGCAACTGATCAAGGAAGGTGATGTGTCACTGAGGATGCAACTTGAGAAGGCATTACCAGCCGCCACTTATCCCCAGGGTGTCGAAATCATTATATACGGAGAATTTGATAATCTCATATCAATAGACTATAATCGGACACCATTCTTTGACTACGCACTATGAATACTCGTGAGATCCTTGAGACTTTAAGGAAAGATTGCAAAGTTCCTCTCCTAGGAGTATTTCCCAGTGATAAGCTACCACGGTACCGTCCAGGATGTCTTGTTGCTAACACTGAGGCATCTGGTGAGGCTGGTGAACACTGGGTTGCAATGTGGCTAGAGGATAACAGGGTAGAATATTTTGACAGCTACGGATTACCACCTCTCCTTTTCATGTCATTCATTGGCAAGAGGGAACTACAGTATAATCGCATTCAGTTGCAAGATTTCACTACTGATGTATGTGGGGAGTACTGTATATACTTCCTTCACCACAGGTCCCGAGGAAGATCAATGGACTCAATTGTCAACTATCTGAGGCGAAGAAGTGACACTAATGATAACATTGTCAAGACCTTTGTTGATCGGGTAACACTAGAACCCACACCTTACTGCCAGAAATCCCATAAAAAGTCAAGGTGAAGTTTTCAAGGGGATAATATATACACATAGAGAACCATGTTGCTACTACTGAGCCTAATCGCTATAGTGTCTTCTGTAGACATTACAGAGACCGATAATGGTATTCAACTATCTCATGACAATGTTACCACCGTAGTAGAAGGTGATCACCTGTACCGCCGACTAGAGGACTGCAGTTTACACCTGTGTCGCGAGGGTGGTCTAAGCCATCGATCCAATGCCTGTCACTACATTGAATGGGATCAATGTTGGGAGTACTGTTATGACACTGACAGACGCCTTCAGTCTATCCACGATAAGATGACTGGCTTTAAGATTGCCAATACCTCTGAACTTGAATACCTACGTGGTGCCCTAAGTGAATACTACTACTAAGTATTTTGCCTAATGTAATGTCTTGTACATTTCGTTGATAGTTTACTAGTAAAAATATGCAATAATAACAAATGGTAATGTAATATATTAAACAGTGATTATACAGTAGTAACCATAATAATAATAGTAATAATAGTAGTAATAATAATAATAATAGGAATAGTAATAATAATACTGATAACAATAGTAATAATAATAATAATAATAATAATAATAATAAAAATAATGATAGGAATAGTAATAGTAATACTGATAACAATAGTAATAATACTGATAACATTGATTAATTAGTGACCATAAATATTGATAATAGCATTTACATTGCTAATGCATATTTACTGCACAATGGCCAGTCAAACAGTACAGTGTAACCATCATATTAGTAACTTCATGTACAACAAACTTAGTGTTAGGACGCTGTTGAAATGCCCATTCAATATGATCTTTGCTTTCAATATCGTCAATAAACCGATCCAGTTCTGCTCTGCTGGAAATGAGGCGAGGTAAGGTAAACAGGGAAGTATTGTTGCTGGCATAGTAATATATCAATTCGTCGTTGAGTATATTTCTGAGGATGAAACCAAATGAAACATTCCATTTAGACCTGTACTTGTGGTCTAGGAATACTGACAGGAGGGCTTTCTCTATTTCCTTCATGGACGTAGTCTTCAGGCGGAAGTTGTACTGGCGTATAAACTTCTTGACGGTGTGGTAGGTTCTAATTTGATACCAGTTGGCTTGGTAAATCTCACTGGCATCTGCTGGAGGGTCGACAGGGTCTTCCGCCAATGGATCTCCGGTGGTGGGTGGATGTTCCTCTTCAATATGTTGCTTGAGGAAGGCTTCTGCTGTGAACTTTTTACCACACTGATCACAAAGGAATTGGCTCTTGATTTGCTCGGCCATTTCTTCCATGAAGGCTGAGTGGGTAGTCTTCTTGTGTTGTCGCAATTGCCGTTGGCCGGGGAAAGTTTCGCCACATTTGTCGCAGGATATTGGTTGATGCTGGCGGCGCATATGTCTCAGGAGGTTTCCATTACGTCCGAATTTTTCTGCGCAAATGGAACATTCAAACTTGGGACGTGAATCTGAAACATTTCACACAAAAAATAATGCTAATCTAAAAACTATGAAATGTTCAAAATCGTAATGTTTAAAATAGTAATATACAAGAATTCAAAAATATGACGACTAAAAAATACAACGGATAAAATGCAATCATTAAAAATACAACGGATAAAAATGCTACAATTAAATATCTTACCGGTTTCAACGGAATTCATTGTCACGGCGATGTATAGTACTGGTGAAAGTCAATGTCAGTAAGGTTAATAAACCTGCCAAACTTGCAATATATGTGCCAACTTTGCAGCATTCTTGTGCTAGGTTTCATAAAATACACCATCAATCTTGCATACCCTTGTTCATTAATTATTGAACAAAAGCTGTATACTCTTTTTCTTTTAGCCTTTAGCCTATTCCCAATTTCACCTAATTGTTGTCATATTCATTACACACAATATTTCATAGTCACCTTTAATTATTATTAACTAATTACTTCACCAATAACTACCAACAGGTGACCGAAGTTGGTTCATTATTACTTTATTACACAGGCACCCTAATTAACCCAATAGGTGTCAACAATCTTACGTAATTGGAGACATAAAATTATAATCACCCATTTTCAGCCATAGTTGACTTTAATAAATTATTACTAACTAATTAGCTAACTACTAAACAAAATTAGTTGACCGAAGTTAGTTCAACACATGCTCTTTACGTTGACACCAAGATTAGTGTGATAAGTATTGTGAATATTACGTAATGACTGTCACAAATTTTCATTACACATTTTAGCCCAGATTTTCTAGTCAACTTTAACTAATTATTACTAACTAACTAGCCAACAAATAATTACCAACAGGTGACCGAAGTTGGTTCACGGTTTGCTCTTTACGTTGACATAAAACTTTTCACATAAAGTTTTCCCAATCTTGCGTAATTGGAGACATAAAATTAAAATCACCCATTTTCAGCCAATTTTCACATTTCATAGTCAACTTTAACTAATTATTACTAACTAACTAGTGCGTCTATCAAAACATTCTGACTCTGGCTAAACTGCCAAATTCCGAGGCATTTGGCTAATTGTGGAGCACCATGGAATGTTGCTCAGGAAACCTGCTGTTTGTGTTGGAATTTTGCAACTTGTGTTACGGTAAAAAAGACTCCGCGGAATGTTGCCAACCCTGCTGGAATCGAGCAATTTGCGCGACACAAAAACCAAATCCGCGGAAAGCTGCCGACGCAGTTGGAATTGTGCTACTTGAATTGGCACTTCGGAATCCTGCTACCTGTACTTGGAAATTCCTGGAATCTTGCTGATTGTGCAGCTTAGGAGGTACTTTCAATGGAAATGTTGACGAGTCCACCAATCCGTAAAAGTTGCAAAGACAGCGGTGTATCATAGAGACACCGGTTCAGTCGCTAGATAAAGCCTTCCCACCGTAACTTCCTAATTTAAATCCTAATCTATATGCATGTGGCTTGTAATTTAAAGCTTCAAAGCATGCTGTTGGCCCATTATTTACTGAATGTAATTGTTTAAGGTACGTGAAGGAATCTTACTGCAAGGAACAAACCTAAAGATGAAGAAAGCAACACTTCAAGTTTTAACTTTATGCTTCAAAGGGGTGGCACAAAGCTTTAGATTCTGGCAGGGTGCCTCAAGGCTCTGTTGGAATGCTCGTCGTTTTATGGTACGGATTGGATCTCTCAGGGCCCTTTCAAGAAAGGGAAGAGTAGAGTAGAGTGGGTTAGAAATAACTGTTTTAACTCGATTTAAATCCACTCAAGCTTGAGTTTCCTTCTTTTATCTCTTTCATGAAAATTATCGAGTCAATTTTAACTCTGTTCTACCCGTTCTTGAAAAGGCCCTTAGTAACGTTACATGACTTACTGTTTTAATAATGAATAAAATGTAACATGTTTTTACTTGTTAACAAAATTATGTACATAGCACAAAAAGTCCAAATACTGATATTTTGTGACTTCCAAAATGTGTGATATTCCAAAAGTGTGACTCCATCCATTACATCCAAGTCAAACATGTAGGCAAGTTGCTTTCCACCAGCAAACTTCTTTTCCGAGGATTCGACCCCTGGTGTTACCTTCGTGTAAAGCCTGACTGCAGAGTCCAATGGTGTTAAAGCATCTAAATACACATTGGTGAATTTTATTATATGAACAAGCACAAGCAATTTTTTGTTCAAGCATACAAATACTTGTAAATAGGTAAAGGATGTTTTGTGAGATTTTTTCGCGGGTGGCATGTTGGAAGAAATTTGTACTAATTGCATGTAATGCGCAAAAACGTCGCAAAAAACCTTCGCCTTCAACTAAAAACAGATGTTTTTCGTAACACTTTCCGGGTAAAAGAATTTTGGATGGCCTTTTCTGAAAAAATACAGGTACAAGAAAAATCCTGGGGAATCGGAAATCCCGGGAGGATTCGATTGCGACGGATGATAAGGTTGGATGATGTTGGTTCTGAAAACTCCCCCCGGCTAAAAATACACTGTACCTATAATTCTGTACACAGGCTGTTTAATGAGTTTTAAAAGCTTAATTTAGTTTCAGCATTTAGCAAAACACAAATAAACATATTGTCTTAGCAATTTCAGCAAACGTCACTCAAGCAAAAAATCGCTAACTTTTTCATAATTTCAGGGGGCCTGCACAAAGCCACAAACATTTATTACAGTGAGTCATTAGAAGCATGTATCCTGGCAAAGCGAATTCAAAGATAAAAAGTTATGAAGCAAACCAAAGAGACAAATATTTAAATAATAAAAGCTACAAAACATACCAAATTTATTTTCATCAACATGTCCCAATCCAGCCTTTTGCAAAACATCTTTAACATCGTCTGCAGGCATTGGTGAAGTCACGAAAAGTGTAAACTCTAAAATTAGACAAACGTACTGAGGTTATTCCAGTCCATTGACCATATACATCCTTATCATTGAGGAGGCATTTTAACTATAGGTGTGGGGGATCCCCACAAGAACGACCAATTTTCCCGATTCCCCCATCTATAATATCATTTTCAGCCATTTCCTATGCCAGGAAACAGCACACCAGACCACGTTATTTTTAAACCAACATTTTCATAGTCGTAGGTGTGTTGAGGGGGCGGGGGAACCCCCGCCAAAACAACAGATTTTGACGACCCCCCCCCGAAGATTTTTGAATTTTGCTACCTCTCCAGCACACATATTGGCAAAAATCGAAAAACTAGATGGTTTTGGCAATTTTTGGGTAGTCTCCCCCCTTTTTGCCCGAATCCCCCGCCCCCAGATTTTTTGCCCAGGACAAGATTTTGAAACTAATTTTCGTTTGGCGGGAGTGGGTTGGGGCCTATCCTCCCAAAACATTTGACCAAACTAACAACAGCCTTCCAGTATATGTTACGTTTTTTGCAAATTTCGGCAACTCCTCGAATCGCCAAACCTACTAGGAGTTTTGCAGGTCTTACGGGCACAAGGCTAAAATTCGCTAAATTTTGTTAAAAAGCTCCGCTTATTTTGCTTAAAATTGAATTTGCTCTAAAGTATAGCAAAGCTTTTAGCGTTTTCTTTAGTTACACTTAGTTTCCGTATTTGCTTTAAAAAATAACTGCAAAGTTACATGGAAGCAATCATACAGACCTGAATCCAACTAACAAAAAGGAAAAAAATGCCGTTAATTTAAAAGATTACCAGGATTACGTTCAAAATTCTTCTTTCTGATTTCAGAAAATTAATTAAACATAGACAAAAATAAAACTATACTGCCAACGCAGTGTGAGGAAATCGGGATACAACTATACATAGAAACGGTCGATATAAAATCTAAAAGTATACGCATAGACTAGTGATACAGTGAACAGAGGGAGGCAAAAGGTTGAATGATCTAGTCAATAGAAAGTATACGTTGAAGATGCCTATGCGTGTTTTGAATTGACAGTGTAATAAGGGAGCCACATATGCGTAAATTAGACATAGTGCAAACAGTAATGTCAGAACTGGACTTGACATTAAATTATTTCATAGTATATAGAAGCCGTATTATTTCATAGTGTATTTTGCAGGACTGTAACTGTACAGTTTTAGACAAACTTTTGTCTATGCAATTTAACTAATATGGTTTTTGTATCAATGCTTTGCCTTCATTTGCTGCTTACTGGTGTGCTAGTTTCAACGATCGACATCGGAATCATGCCTCATACTCCAGGTAAATTTTGTTAATATTATAGCTTATTTTTCGTCGTGACAGTTTGTTAAGATATTGATGTTAAGATCAATTAATGTTGGTTAGCCATTGGTTTGACTGCTTTTATTTCGGGTAAGCACCGGTCTTTTAGTCATTTTTTACTTTACCCAATATTCAAAAAACTTTAATTTTTAAGAACTAAATTGGATTATTGTTGTGTTGTTAATAAATAATTTAACGTCAGAAGATAAGCTAACCTGCATTTATTGCGCTCGAAAACGACTGGCACTGTTAATGTTTCTGGCAGTCCAATACCAGGAGAGAATCATAAGTTTTAGATTGGGATTTTGATAAAAATATAATAACTAATGCTTGAAGTATATATTGAAATTTTGCACTCATTGGTTAACAAAGGAGGAATGGGGCCTCGAAGACCACCCTCCAACCCGAACAAGCTAAAAGTGCTACCGCGTGGGGGGCAAGGGGTAAGGAAATATGTAGAAGGGGTTTAAAATGGAGGCAAAAATAACTTTTCACACAAAAGTTTAAAAAAGTTCTGGCTTTGATGGAATTTTTTGTTTAAATATCTTAATTTTTCATGAAACTTAACCAATTTTTGAGATTTATTGTAAAATTCTGAATTTTGTTAAAAAGATTGAAAGTGACCGTAAATAACTTATGTAATTATCGTCAGGTTTTCGATGTTCCTGGTTAATTTGCACTTAAGGTACAAGCTCCCTTAATATTTTCTTGGGACAATTCCACCTGGATCCTGGATTTTTCGCAAGGGGGCGTCACATACAAATTCGTTTGAAATTTTATGTTTAGGATTGGAATGTTACCGAAGTCCTATTAATTACTTTTACATTTTCAGACCGTGCCGTGCTAAAACGCGGTTGTCATCAGGAGAAGAAGAATTTCAGAAAGGCGAAAATCCACGTCACCGCGAAGAAGCGTGTGTCTGCATGGCTGTTGGAATGCAGACGTGCTCGGTTGAACCGCGCCAAATCCAAGATGTATATACTGCTACAATTGCCTGATACGACTGGAGAAAGTGAGTCTCTTAAACAATTGCATAAAATTGGTTTACCATTGAAAGACCAGCTTACTTTGGGATATGGGATATGTAAAGTCTTGTCTAAAGTAATACAGGTGTAACTGGGCAGGCAGGCTACTTGCTAGTTACTGCCAGCCTGTTAAGACAAGCATCTGTAACTGGACCTCTTGCGTAATATAAATTATTTATCACTGTAACTAACTGTAAATATTGGAATGCATATGTATACTGAATTTCACAGTCCGCAAATACGAGTTGTTCGGCGAAGCTGTGTCATATTAATTCTTCAACCTAGTCCTCGTCTCCTTTTGAACTAGCCCCCGATTAATCATTTTTAAAACTGCGTCCTCTCTTGATTTTACACCACCACCCATATTACTTTTCATGCTCCGGAGGAGCATTTTTAATACTTTTAATAATATGTAATACGTACATCTACGTAAATATAAATATATTCATTCATTAATATATTTGCACTATTACTTTCTAGGAATCTGATTCTGTCTCGGTTGATCTATCCGTCTCCAACTATGCCACTAGCAACAGCAATTCAGGACCTAGCACATCCTTGCCACTCCGTAGGCTACGGTTCAGCAGTTCGACAAGCGCCAAGGATACAAACGATAGTACTATTGTAAGAATACTCTTTTATTGTTCCCATCATAGCAGTTTTAATACAGACACGCCGTTACTTTTCTATTTTTCTTGCAAAAATACTCCACTTGTTTTCCTTTGTTAAAGAAGAAAACCATTTAAGTGGCGTGGCTGTAGTCGCTAATGGGTCTTCAGCAATTATTCTGTTAATTGCTATCAAGATACGGTTAATCATTGACTCAAGTTTTGCAGAAGGGTAAGGTTTGATGGGTTGAAAACATGTAGAGGATGTTAAATAACTAGTTGAACTAATAACGTCTTCATCGAAATTATTAGTAATGCTAAAATGTGGGAGCAATATTCTGCTTGCGCCTGAAAGTAGTTAAAATTTGTTGCATAAGTTTCAATGATTGCATCGTGCTTTAACTGATTTTTAGTCCAATGTTCTGGGGCCGACCGATTTTTCAGCGCTGAGCTTGGATCTATCTAAGGCCTCTCCGAAAATTATCCCAATGGGAGTCTCTCAGTTGCCAAATTCCCAAGTAAGTTTAGGTTTGAAAACATTTCATTTTTGAAATATGTGCGTTACCTGGGTTTTGACCTTTCTGACAGACCTTGCGCACAGAACTGTGATATGTATAGTAATATGGGAGTCATGATAATAGTACATAATAAACAAGAGTATGACAGCAGGCATACTCTATGTATTATCAGCTTGACACATCCTCTGCACGCTAACGGCTGACCCCCCCCCCTGCAAATTGGACCCCAGGACCCCCCCACAAATAAGTATTTAGTTGAAACGGGGGTACGCTCACTCGCTCTATACTTGTGTGTTAAAGCTCGAAAACACAAGCAGTACGTGCGCGAATTTTGTGTCTGCTTCGAGCTTTAATACACAGAATAGCGCGCGAATTTTTTTGAAGTGACGGGTCTAATTTGCGGGGGGGGGGGGTCAGCCGTTAGCGTGCAGTGAATGTGTCAAGCTGATAATACATAGAGTATACCTGCTGTCATACTCTTATATATTATGTACTCTTAGTAATAGTAATATAGTATAGTCACTAAACTGCAACTGTATATGCTTGATTATAGGATGGCGTCAAGGGTAAGATTTTGAAAGGTGGCATCACTGCCAATGCTTTCAGTTTCATCTAGAAACCGGCTTATTTAGCATTTCCGCATATGAGTTACTATGATCGGTTTTGTTACTGATTGTTTTCCGCAAATATGCTGTTCAGAATTTGGTGGTTTTCTACTTAGACTATTTGATTAGATGTCGACAACAATTCTCAGCATTTTAAACTGCTGAATTCGATTAGTTAACTTTTGTTTCAGCGCCAAATCAAATTGCCGGATGTTCAAGAGGACCCAGCCTGTGATGACGATGTCTTTGATCCCTGAAACGGAAAAAAGGAAGGCATGGATGGATAGATTAGAAAGGATTTTTTGAAAACCATTTTTTGTGAAAAATATTTTTTCTTATGAAAATATTGATAACAGTTCAAAAGGTTGTTTCATACCTGTATCCTTTAACTGTTCAAGGCGTTCTATGATTGTATGTATGATATAATTTTATGATGTTTGATAATGTGCGGTTTTATGTTTTTATTGTCGACATAACCATTTTGTAAATAAATGTACTAGGCTGGGGTAGAACTAGAGCACTTTAACGTGCTTGAAATTTGAAGTGAGTGTAAAAAATCTTCATTCCACCTCCATTCCAAACAGCTAACAACTAATTGAAAGCAAGTTTGTTTATGCATGCATATTTAGTCTGAGTACACCTGTAAGCAATTCAATTACCAAATAATGTCATCTACTTTAGCAATTTACTGTCAACTGTGCAAGTAACAACTAACAGTGAACAGAGAAAGATTGTAAAATGTATTAACTTTTCACGGCAGCAAGCAGCAGAAATCCACGGATCTTTGCTAATCCAGCAAAAACGCAGATACCAGTATCAATACATGATTCCAAGGAATTGGCCGACTGTGTTGGAATTTTGCTAGTTGCGCAGTCTTGCGGAAAGTTGCTCGGAAAGCTGCCAACTGTTCTGGAATGTTGCTTCTTTTCCGCCAATGCGGAAAGTTGCTTGGAAAGCTGTCGACTGCGACGGAAACTTTTCGTTTGTGATTCCGCTGAATGTCTTTCCACGGAATGTTGCTAAGCATTTTCGCACTGCGGAAAGTTCGTGATTCTGGCAGTTTAGCCAGAGTCAGAATGTTTTGATAGACGCATAGCCAACAAATAATTACCAATAGGTGACCGAAGTTGGTTCAACACATGCTCTTTACGTAGACACCAAGATTAAAGTGATATGTATTGCCAATATTACGTTATCGCTGTCACAAAATTTTCATTTTCAACCAATGCCCTTGTTTACGTCTTTAATTTCATTGAGACAGGTGCAATCAAGATAGCTTACAGGGAGGAAATTTTAAGCAAGCAGGGAGAGAAAAGTAGTGACAGGTTTGTGTCCTCAGTATGCTAAAGATATGATAACACTAGAAGGCTGCTAATAGGGAGAAAGACTTTTGACAGCTTTGAGTCCTCAGTGTGCTAAAGATATGATAACACTAGAAGGGTGCTAATAGGGAGAAAATTTTAAACAAGCAGGCAGCTAGCAGGGAGAAAGACTTTTGACAGCTTTGAGTCCTCAGTGTGTTGAAGATATGATAGCACTAGCAGGCTGCTAATTGGGAGAAAATTTTTAAACAAGCAGGGAGAAAGACTTTTGACAGCTTTGAGTCCTCAGTGTGTTGAAGATATGATAACACTAGCAGGCTGCTAATAGGGAGAAAATACTAAACAAGCAGGGAGAGAAAAAGTAGTGACAGGTTTGAGTCCTCAGTATGGTAAAGATATGATAGCACTAGAAGGCAGTTAGCTGGGAGAGAAAGGCTTTTGACAGGTTTGAGTCCTCAGTATGCTAAAGATATGATAACACTAGCAGGCAGCTAACATCAATATATTCTGAAGTACGTAACTAACAATCTTGTCTTCTTTAAGTGTTTGTTACATGTCTTCCATTTCAAGGTTAATACAAAGGTCCAGATGTCATATAGAAGGATAAAGGCAAAGAAAATTTTAGTTATGAAAGGAAAATGGAAAAAATTTGTAGAAATAGAGTTGGCATTTACAACTCTGAAGCAAGTAGGTAGCAGAAGCGTCATTGACAAACAGTCAGGTAAATAAAGTTTGAAAAAAAAGTTTGAAAATGTTACTTCATATTACGTAATTAGACAGTTAATTAACAAACACTAATTAGGCAGGTAAACAAACTATAGTCTAGCAAACTTAAAGTTAAATACGTAGGTAAAGTTATATACAATATAGTCAAATAACACTATTACAAATTTTAATACACTGTTACAAACAAGCTTAAATCCAAGCTAAGAAAATTGGCCAATAATGACCTTGAGAACATCTGCCTGCATGATTAATGACCTTACCTGTATGATTAATTAGCTCCCATTTGACTCCTGCACACCTGTACAAAGAGCTCCCATTTGTGCTGACCTATACTACTCTCGCCGTTAAATTCGAAGATGTTGTGAGTAAGAACGAGGTCGGCCAGCTCCAAAATCATGTCAGTAGGATATCCAGGGTTGTTCCTACCTAGCAGAGCTTCTCTGCAGGCTTCCAAACCAAGAAGACGGGGAATGTTGGTGTATAGACTCGCCACATCAGCCGTTGCTAATATGCAGCCCGGGGAAACGTTCAAGGAAATTAATTTCCGCAAAAAATCGGTGGTATCCATGATAAATGAGGGAATCTGCTTGACTAAGGGCAACAACAACAACAACAACAAAATCGTTTATTTGGTCAACAAAGCATATATATACATACGTTTACAACAGTAAGTAATGACCAAAAGGGTATCATGCAACAGCCTGCATGTACCAGTATATATATGTTAATCAAATAGTACCAAACAAGGTATATACACACACAAATAAACCAGATTTAGTCTAAGCAAAAAATGTCATTAAAAAGCAGCAGTATATATTGGAGTAGCAGTACAATAGAAACAGGAATCAACTGAAGTAGATATCACTCCATATCGTACACTAAAGCGCCACTAAGGTCAACCTGGTGTAGGAGTTGTTTAAATTTGCATAAGTTTGGGGCAGTTACGATTTCAGGATCTAAATTGTTCCAAAGTGGAATTACTCTATTTGTGAAGAAGTACTTTCTGCAATCAAGCCTGTGCCTACAACTTTTTAGTTTTAAAACATGACCCCGGGTGCCGGTTTGCCCAGCATATGTAAAGAATTCAGCGGAATTGACATTATCCACCTGGTAAATTATTTTGTAAGCTTGCGTAAGATCTGCCTTTACTCTGCGGGTTTCCAAAGTCTCGAGCCCCGTTATTGCGAGACGATCCCTGTAAGAAAAATCGCTAATTTCAGGGATTCTTTTAGTGAATCTTCTCTGAACGGTTTCAAGTTTAATGATATCCTTTTTTAAATGTGGTGACCACACGCAAGAATTATACTCCAAGATTGGTCTGACATACAGTATATACATTGACACTAAAAATTTCAGATTCCTACAACAAAATGACTTGAAAATTACAGCAATTTTTTGATAGGCTTTCGCGCAAATTTTGTCACAATGCGTCGAAAACTTTAAGTCATGGGATACATAGACTCCTAAATCTTTTACGATTTCAACTTTTGGTATTTTGCATCCATTCACCTCAAAATCACCCGCTAGATAGGGAGCACCAATTTCAAGTAGTGCGCTTTTATGAAACGCTATCGAAAGCTGGTTTTCTGAAGCCCATTCAAAAATATTTTTACAATCTCTCAAAAAATTTTCAAAATCGGCCAAAGAATTTCCCGAAAAGTATATTTTTGTGTCGTCAGCAAACATTTTAACATCAGAAATGACACATACATCAGGCAAGTCATTTATGTAGATTAAAAACAGTACAGGCCCAAGAACACTACCTTGGGGAACTCCACTTAATACATCACCTACATTTGATAAGACATCATTTACCTTGACGTATTGGGTCCTTCCGCTTAAAAAAGCGCTGAACCAATGTAAAGCACGCCCCCTAATGCCATATGAGTACAGCTTGCCTAGGAGCTTAACATGAGAAACGGAGTCAAAGGCTTTACTGATATCTAGATATAGAGCTTTCACTCCCTCCCTCTCATTTCGTTTGAGGGACCATGAATTTATGCACTCCAGCAACTGAGTTTGTGTTGATCGGTGTGATATGAAGCCATGTTGCTCTTTGGTTATAAGTTTGTTCCTGAGGAGATGATCGAGCAGAAATTTTTTCAGAACTTTCTCCATAATTTTGCAACATATACACGTTAGAGACACTGGCCTGTAATTTTCCGGATTTGACCTCGAACCTTTTCCTTTATAGATTGGAACGACGTGCGCTACGAGCCAATCATCAGGAAGTTGTCCTTCGTTGAAAGACTGCTGAAAAATTATCTGTAGGGGGCGACAGAGTTGCTCTTTACAAAGCTTCAAAAATTGAGCACTAATTTTGTCCGGACCAGCAGCAGAATTTTTGCACAGAGTACTCACAGCTTCAAGAATAGAAGTACGCGTGAACAGCAAATTTTCAAAACAATAATCAAATTCCTTCTCCACCAAGTTAACATCTCTCCCATTATCCCGTACAAAAACAGATTCAAACTGAGAGTTAAGTAAATTGGCTTTGTCCTTATCGTGAACAGCTGTTGTCCCTCCCACAGATAACACAGACACATCTTCACGACACCTAAGTTTACGTCTTACGTAGGTATAAAAAGCACGGTTTGAAGGAGTATGCACAAACCTTTGTTCAGACTGCAGGTAGAATTTTTTAATTTCAGTGTCACACTTCTTAGAAATTTCATCAAGTCGAAGCTTATTTTCACGACAGGGAGCAGATCGAAACTTTTTGTGCAAACACTTTTTACGTGCAAGCAGGCGTCTAATGGTTTTCGGAAATTTCGCTTTTTTACCGGCAAGAAACCGCTTCATCGGAACGTTTTCATTAATTATAGCGAGACACAATTCTTTGAAAACTAACCATTTCTCGTTTACAGATGGAAACGGAGCAAAGAAGTCCCCCCAATTCATCATTTCAAGTTTAGCCACCATGCTAGCATAGTCAGCTTGTTCCCAACATAGGTACGATTGTCTGCGCTCATCTGGAACCTCAACATTTATGTCAAAACTTATACAAGAGTGGTCACTGTTTGCAACCGGAGGCTGGATTTTGACATCTGAGACAAGATTTGGCAAGTTTTCAAAAACAAGATCTAACGTAGCGCTCCCTCTAGTGTGGTCTAGAACTTTCTGAGAAAAACCTTTTTCAAGAAATAAATTCAAAAACTCATTTTGCCTGTGCGCAGAGTCCCCACATGGTATTACCCAATTTATTCCTGGTAAGTTTAAATCACCTGTGACGACAACGGGAAGCTGTTTTCGCAGCAGAAATTTTAGACAATTTTCAAAACCCTGAAAACAATCTATGCTGGTAACAGAAGGCCTGTAAAAGGTACAACAAATACATTTTTTGCCTCCAAATCCAGAAAATTCTACTGCTATGCCTTCCAAACACTTTAATTCAGGAATTTTTATTTCTCTACTAGCCAAACACTTTTTGACCAAAATTGCTACACCCCCCCCGACTCCCATCTTGCCTGTCTTTACGATAGATATTATATTCTCTATTGCAAATAAAAAGACTGTTGGGGCAGTCCTGCTTCAGCCAAGTTTCGTTTAAACAAATAATTTCCGGAAAGTTATACTGGAGGCAGACTTCAAAGTGAAATTGGAGGAACTTATTACAAACACTTCTAACATTACACAAAATTACATTAATACTACGATGTTTAAAATTGAATACATTTTCGATTGACGTGGCACTGGCAGTGGCAGCAGTAGCGAAGGCGGGAACAGTTGCTGAATCATCAGTTGTCAAGGTATAAGCAGATGAATGTTCTCCTGTCTCAGCTTTATCGGCCATCCTACCGTGGCCGTATCTTCAGCGCAGCGGGGGGAAACTGGATTGGTAGTGTGGGCTAAGTTTGGAAACAACGTCAGCATAGGAGCAAGGGCTACTTCCTGGGGTAGGTAGAAGTGGTCGCCGACGTCTGCCCGGGTTGAACTGGAATTCCTGAGAAACAGCAGCGCAATGCCTGGGATCCTCCGTTTCTCCGACGGGGCCATTTGCGAAAGGGCAATATTTGCTCTTGTGACCTGAATTATTACATCTAAAGCATATCACTGGGCCGAATTTGCGCAAACGGCAGACACCGGTACTATGACCTTTGATTCCACAATGAAAGCACAGGGGAACAGAACGACAAGGTGTCGTAGGAATTGGCCAGCGGGATTGTTGATTCTGGGGCTTCGTTTTCCGGGCAGCATGGACAGGTTTAATGGGCTCTTCCCCATCTTTAATAATTTGGACATAGGAGCCCATGTCTATAACGTCACAAGTAGATGAGTAAACGTTTTCAGGCCCAACGAAACGTCGCAATTCCATTAAGATCTCGCCAAAGACGTTTGCACCAGGAAATGAGGCGGATCGAGGAGTAGAATCTTTGTGCAAACCTGTGGACCAGTAAGCGTCCTTGCTAGGGTACGTAGAGTGTGCCAGCAAAGCTTCTCCCGAACGCCTTAGTGCGTCTCGAAAAGAAGAGCACTGTTCCAATTTAGCCTTCTGAATGTCCACCATGAGTAGGTATTCGTAGGCCATGTCGCGAGTACAGCAGCCATCGGGCAATTTTCCCAATTTCTTCGCTTTCGATGCTGTTGGAGCCTGAAGAACTTTCTGGGCAGCTTCGTCAAACCCGTAAAATAGCAATCTGTTGTACTGAAATGCATGTTCACATGACAGAAGTTTGATTCCATCAAATTCAAAGTCAAAGGGATAAAAACAGGACAGTGGGTCGGAAGGGCCTGAAAAAGTGATAATCGGAGGGATTGGTGGCACCTCATATGCTCCACTTATGGATACCTGGGTCTGGCTGGTAGTAGGGGCGGAAGGGAGCAAATCAGATTGGGTCATAACATCGATACTCGGGGCAGCCTGGCTAGTCTGACTCTCGGCATCTGTGTGAGAATTCGGTTGAGCCAAAATGGGTGGGTTATTCAAGCATACGTCACAGAGCCATACAACGTTAAGTTTTGCCAATTTCTCATAGTAATTGTAGAACTGGCTGACAAGGCCAACACATCGTGCGTGAAATTCACCAGCGCACCGATAGCACTTCACAATATGGTCCATTTCTGCAATAGGCATGCCACACTGACTGGAGCAGGAAATCTTGGGGCAATTTATAGGAGCCATCCGTAACCAGTCCAGGGGGATTTGTACCAATCCTCACACTGGGAATCAATGAAAATCCAGATGAGATCACGTTGTTTCCAACTGTATTGCAGTGCAACAGATCCGATGCTAAGTAATAAGCTCATTCCATATCTTCCACAGAATACATAGTGCCAGGGTTTTCTTTTTGTGTAAAATACTGTGTATTTACACAAAATAAATAAATTTACACAGTGAAAAACTAATTTACACACCAAAATACACAGCCACATTTTCGAAAATTTTTGCAAAAAGTGCTCGGAAAAAATAGTTTTCAAGCCCTTCATATTTAAAATAGCTCTAGCTTTTAGCTGGGGGCTGCCGCCCCCAGACCCCCGCCGCTTTCCAATCATTTACCATGGTTTTCTGCATTACGACATGATTATAGGTTGTTTCTGCAAATATATACATCTGCTTATCCGGTTGCGTATAATTTATTCACGTACAGGGTGCAAATATTTGTAAGATAGTACAGTAATATACGTAGCTAGTACATACGATTCAATATCGTTTCTTGAACCAGGGGCGGATCCAGGGATGGCGGGGGGCGCCCCCCCCGTCGCGATTCGAAGGCAGGAAAAATTAAGGAGAGAAAGAGGAAAAAGGGCAAAAAACATAATTTCTCGCCTTCGGCGCGAATTTCCTACATTTTAACCACATATAGTCAGGGCGGGGAAAAAACACACCCGAAAAGATGGGGAGAAAAGACACACCCACCCAGAGAACTCAAGGTAGCAGATGTAGAGACCTAGTATAGTGCAAATGAAAGCGCTATCTTTTTACAGTAAAACCATACCCATATGGTTGGTATTGGCCAAAGCGGTCTATTCTGACAGTGTTCCAAAGTTGACCCCTGAAAACACCTCTGAAACCTAAGAAATTTTAAATTTGCTAAGCTTATTTCTAGACACCCATAAGGAAAACTTAGCTAGTCTTTGGCATAGGGGTATATGTGGACCCCTCTAGCGTTTGGTATAGACGGCAGCCTCCTGCCTTTTATGCAGGCTGAGTACTGGGTGTGTTTTTCTCCCCGCCCATTTTGACCCCCCAGCGGGGAAAAAACACACCACCCAATTTTCACAAATAGTCCAATATGTAGTTCTGAGCAATTCTGATGCTCTTAAACGATAAAGCGGGTCTTGTTTTGTAATTTTGGTTCAAAAAATATGCACTTAGCGCCTCCAATAGCACATAAATTAAGGATTAAAATTTGCTGCATCATCGTGCCAGGTTTCATATGTTTACAAGGCAAATTTTTAAAAATCTTAAAAACTTAATGAAATTGCAATTTAACGCCAAAACTAACTTAAATAATGATAAACAATGACATTTGCAAGTGTTTTGGTATATTTATAGTTGTCTGGTGCCGCTTTTGCTGCGATTTGAGATCATTTCATGGGTTCAGGTGCCTTGACACAAAATGCATCTGACTATGTCCGATAAGCAGCTTTCTACTGGAAACAAAGTGCACTATGTTATTTAGCATGGCCAAAAATGTACAAACAACCTTTAATATGTAACAATTAGTGTCCCGCGGAACACCCAGGATCATTTTTAGCACCGTGTTTTTTCCCCGCCGGTGTGTTTTTTCCCCAAATTGCGGGGAGAAAAAACACAGACAAAATCGATTATTGCTACTGATGTACAAGGGATCAGGCAGATTTCTATACATGAATCGATAGAACTAGGAGCGATATACACCATGGTACAAACGCAAGTTCTCTCAGCCTTAAGACAAAAAGTTACAGCCTTAGTTCCGTATATGTGTTTTTCCCCGCCCTGACTATATTTATTGCATTTATGAAGAAAAAGCTTGAAATGCATCCGATTTTTCGGAGAAAATTACCACTTTTGCCTAAAAATGTCCAGAGTTTTTAAGAATGTTTTTAAGAGTTTATGAAAAGAATTAAGGATCCGAAGACCGATTTTATTGCAAAAACAAAAATTTCTTCAACTTCTGGGGGACTCCGCCCCCCAGACCCTCCGCTGGAAACATTTTACCGCCCCCCTCACGACATCCAGGATCCGCCAGTGTCTTGTACATATATAGTCAAGCGGGGAAAAAAACCCATTTTAATATGCGGGAAAAGAAAACCCACCTCCAGTGTGGGCTTACCGGTATGAGCTATATAGGATTTTAATAGCCTATCTTGAAGAGCGTCAAAAATAACCCTAGAGGCTGCGTTATTGTTGTTCCCACTGCTTCCCTGCAAATTTTTTGGGACTTTGAAATTTTCGAAAATTTTGGTCCGTCCAAGTGCCGAAATTTGGCAAAATTTGGCTGGCCACCCTGAACTACTGGCAAGACCTAGACCAAAGCGGATTGTATGCATGTGTAGGGCATCTGTTGGGCTTCATGATGATATACGCCACACTGCTCTAACCCCTCCGGTGCGACCTGGGGGTGACCTAGAGTTGGCGGGAAAAAAACCCATCGGCGGGGAAAAAACCCACTTTTCAAAATTGAATATTTTTCTAACCGTTAGCAGGAAAGGTCAAACTAATACATACATTTGTTTAATAGAGCCTATAGATTAAATTGGTATAGGTTTTACCCGGGTTCGTTCTGTTATGGGTGGTCCAGGGGGTCTAAATCGGACATGGTGCCATTTCAAGCCAAAATTTCAATTTTGGCCAAAAATGCTTATTTTTGCCTTAAAATGGGTCTAGTTTGGCTCTAAATGCAGGAAAAACACGTTTTCTACACGATAGGATGCTGAAACTGCCAAAAATTAACACTTTTAAAAAATTTCCAAAATTTGCCTATGTTTACGTGTTAAACATACAAAATTTTCAAAATTCAATTTTTTCTGAAATTTTTCAAAAATGTTTGTATTTTTCGATGTAGACCTACTAAAAACAACCCGCTCTTTCGAATGGCACCGTCAAAATTGTTCTGGCACGCTTGCAGCAAAAACTCCGGGTGGGTTTTTTTCCCGCCGATGGGTTTTTTCCCGTATTGGGTTTTTTCCCGACACGGAAAACTTTAATTTCTCCATAACGGCAGGGTCTAGAGAGACAAACTATACCTCAAGCTTAGGGCAAACCCTAATTAAATATAGTATCAAAGTCGTGCTAACCCAAACCAGTCGAAAGTTCTGGTCCAAGAAAAAAAAGTGGGTTTTTTTCCCGCTTGACTATATATCTTTTATCATAAACAGCAGTCTGAGCCACAAAAATTGTTGTTGTCTAGCACAATAGGTATATACATATTCAAAACGAAAGCTAAAAGAATGCAACTGTTCAATGCGTTTTTGCCGATAATTTTAAAAAAATTCTCAACTTCTGGGGGGCTCAGAATGGGTGTTTTCTGTCCATATTATGGAAAATTCCCCTACAGCAATTAAAGCTTCGAACCTTTTAGTACGTAACCAGAATGTTTGTGAAAAAATTATTCCAAAAAGTTGGAAAATTAAAGAAATGGTTTCAGTAGGCGAAGTTTTTTCAGAAATTAGAATTTATCCAATCCTAGTTTTGGCATTTAATGGATTATATAATCTTTTTAGACTTTTCCATTGCGAATTTTATTACAATTTACAAAATTTCCTCAGCGTCTGGGGGACTCCGCCCCCAAGACTCCCCGCGTGGGTTCTTCTGCGTTACACGGACGTGTCCCCCACGGACGTTACACAAGTGCAGTTGCCAGAACTTTTGATTGAATGATCCGAAAATAACATTGTTGCAATAAAATAACGCTTAAATTTATTTTATTTCGTATTATATCTCAAAAACAACACTTTTAGATTTTACACAGCTTCAAACAAAAATACACACTGAAATTTAAGTTTACACAACATTTACACAGGTCCGATTTTGAAAAAGAAAACCCTGCATAGTGCTGCTTTCCTAGAACTGAATCAAATGGGTTAAAACCAAGGGCTTAAGATTAGAGTCCACGAATCCACTGATTTTCTCGGTGGGGCAACCATTGGCAGAGACAATGGGCCTTCCCGGACAAGGAATCTTTTCCTTGTGGATTTTGGGAAGCAGATAGAAGCGGGCTGGCTTCGCATTTGTCGGCGTTAGTTTTTCCAACAGCTCGACACTGATTGCCTGTCGATAATGCCATTTCTCGATCTGACTGGCTATGGCATGACATACAATTTCGGTTCTGTCGCCGCTATCCTTCTGATAGGTGGTTGTGTCAGACAGCTGTCTACTGGCCTCTCGGATGTATTCTGTCCTAGACCACACCACTATCGCTCGACCTTTGTCAGCTGGCTTGATCACAATGTTGCGATTCTGACGTAGTTCTCTGATGGCAGCCTTCTCCTGGGCGGTAAGGTTGGTGTGTCGGCGGCGCAGAGGTATAGCCTGAACATCGCGTTTCAGGGTGTCGCAATACACTTTGGTCTGGAGATTACCGGCATTGGAACGGAGAAGGCGGTTGCAAAGAGTTCGGACGCCAACAAGCAGATCATACCGGTCGAACTCAGGAGGGCGAGGAGAGAAACCCAGTCCCTTCGCTAGGACTAGCTTCTGCTCCTTGCTGATGCCTACAGAATTTAAGTCTATTGCAATCTTGTTGAGTTCGTCTTCCGAGGGTTGATTAATCCATTTGCGAGCTCGCACAAAACGCCTGTTCCTCTTGGACGTACAGCCGGCGTGGATTAATTGCGCCTTAGTGAGCACAAGCTGTTTCGCCTCAGATTCTGGTAATGAGCTGATTTTAGCCAGTTTCCTTGATTTTTGATTCAGAAGACTGTTGTTACGACGGCCGTCAAAGTCTATGGTACGGGATGAGGGATGGCAGCTTCGGCACAGTTTCCAATAATGCTGGTATAGGCTCGCTAATAAACGAGTCTCTAGACAGTCCTGAGCGGTGGCCCATGCCTTCCGTAGGGTGCAGGGGTTTGGGACCTGGGGGAGCTTCCGTTTGGTTTTAAGTCCGGGAGGAATGATGTTAAGGTCCAGGCAGACTTTTGTGAACGCAGCATGGAGTAAAAAGCCAGAATAGTTGACAGATTGAGCTGGGCTGGGGT